>VCJN01001900.1:0-155406 GCA_006384855.1 Tetraselmis striata
TGGGTGAAAGCGCAGGCGTCCACAGAAATACAAACGTGTACATGGAGCCCTCAAACAGCGCCTGCATTGCGCCAAGCAGCGCCACTTTGCGGTTGCTGCAGATTTCGTTTGCAGCCTTGCTGAATTTCTGCATCATCGACTCCTGGGTGGGGTTGCTGTCACCGTAGTTCTCGCCCCAGGTCGCAATGATGATACCAAGACCAATGGTAAGGAACACAGATGCAGCATCGAATGGTGCCACAGGCCCAAGAGCGAAGTTGTCCACCAGCGTGTTTGCAACTAGGCCGCTGACGATGGCCACCAGCCCGTTGCCGATGAACACGGCTAGGGAAAAGAGGTTTCCCAGCCAGTCTGGGTCGTAGCTGCGCTTGAAGTGCTCGCCAACCACCCATGACTCAAAGCAACTAAACAGCAGGCTGGTTGCTATGCCACCCAGGAAACGTCCAAACATGAGCACATTGTAGTTGCTCCAGTGCTTAGTGATGCAGCTGCCAATGTAGGTGATGCAGTAAGTGATGGCCGCAAGCTTGCGGCCATACTTATCGGCCATGCTGCCCACAACGGTCCCAAAGATCATTGAGGAGCCGAATCCCGCAATGAAGAGCCTGGCGATATCTCCCTGAGTGAAGCCGTAATACTGGTATAGGGCGTACACGTAGGGACCCTGCGTTGGCGCTACAAGGTCAGCACCTCCTCTCCCCCCCCACACACACACACACACACACACTCACTGGCGCGTCAGCACCCAACAAACGGCGCCCGACAAACGGCGCATAACATAGCGTCAGAGCCATGCTCACATGCATGGTATCAGAAAGCACGCTAACCCCCCCCCCCCCCCCCCCTCTGGAGCTGGTGGAGTAGCCTGGCGCGCAGAGCATATCAACCACCTGTAACAAACTGTGAGGACTGGTGCAGAGTGGATATTCTGTCTACGCGCACAGCCCAATCTGTCTCACGCTGGAAAATATCCGAACTCCGTAAGGATGACTCTTGTTGCCATCACACGCGACGCACGACCCGTACATGGCGACCCAGATTTCAGTCACGAGCCGCCGCTGGCCCGCTGACTGGCAGAGTTCGTTGACATGCCGTTCGTGATGCTTTGTGCCCTGCCCTGCACTGACTTCATAGCAGGGCGCTCCAAGGCAAGACGGGTAGTGTCGGCCTAGCCACCACCGGACCTGAAGCCAGTCGCCTGCCATCATCAGCGCGTAGACCAGGAGGTAGTTGTTGCGGAACGCTTTGAACGCGGCATTTGTCAGCGCCTTGCCTTCTTTCGGCTTGCTAAGCTCCAAAGCGGCGCACAGCGCAATAAGAATGGCAAACGTGACCACGTAGAAGGACTCCATTGTCTCAGAAGGGGGGAGGGTGGATAGGAGGCGCGAGGGTTGCGCTGTGCTCCGCGGTACAATGTGCAACGCCTGCGTATGCTGCCAGTCGTACGCAGCTCCCCTTATTGGGCCCCGACTCGACGCTTACGCTCGCGGTCAGCGGACGCGTACGATGGCAGTTGGGCGGTGCTTAATTCGGTGCTTGTTGTTTTTCGTCTCCGGGACAGGACTGGCACCAGTGAAACCCTCACAGCGTCTCTACGACGGCTGTTTTCGCAGCGATCCCAGTCATCAAGGCGGAAATCCCTCCTCCGTACCTGTAGGCGACGAATGTTATAATCATCAAGCAAACTGCCGGAGCATTCTCAAATACTAATTCAAGCCTCCAGCGAAACAACTTCCAACGCTGTTGCATCACCGTATAAAACCCTGCCATCAATAAAGTACCCGGCACTGATGACAGTATGACTGGTGTGAATTACAAAAAGGGCAGTAACGAATCCACCTACTACTAAAAGAGAATCAACACATCAAGCCGCCTAAAAGCGGGCCGCATCCCGCATGAGGCGGGATGGATGAGTCCGGGCCACGCGTGCACGTGTGTGTGTGGGTGATCCTCGGACGTGCTGTGCAGCTTCAGCAACGGGATGGCGGACGAATCTGCGCCGTCTGATGAGGCAGCGAGCGCACTCTCGAGCGGCCACCAAGCTCAAGACCCCGAGGAAATCTCTTGCGAGCAAGGCCTCTTGGTGAGCCCGGGTGGTGCACCGAGTGCCCCGCGATGAGGGCACCCCGATCCGCAGCCAAGCATGCGATACCGCGCACTGTGCGGCGCACCCCCTTGCTACTCACCTCACCCATCGTGCCGAAGACCATGCCCATACGTGTACTCCGACATGTCCAGGATGTCTCGATGAGGGCCCTTCTGCCCGGGCTCCGTGTTGTGCCACGCCGCATCCCGCGCTGCCAACCCCCGTTGTATGTCGCCCAACAAGGAGCGCTCAAACCGATCCACAGCTGTGGCCCGGGGCACTACAGTGTATTTGACCCCGTACCGCATAGTCCTGAACTCTAGCAGCGTGGATTTCAAGCTCCGGGGATCATAACTCCCGGTCACGACGTTGAACGCCGGAAGGGAGAGCTCTGCGTCCGGCACTAGGTCCTTGAGTCCATCCCTGGGTACGGTGTTGCCGAGAGGCACTGCCTGCTGGAACAAGTCATCCACCTCCCGCCGTACCGCGATACCTAGGTCGTGATCGCAATGATCGCGGAAGGCATCTGCGATAGCGTCGTGATGTACACGCCGGTGAGCGTCTCCATGCGCCGTGAGATTCATGAGCGCGTCGCCGTATAGGTCAACAGTGACGGGGTTGTGCTCCGTCGGGGGCAGAATGATCTGGCTCCCAACCACCGGGGCCAAGCACGAGCTAGGCAGAAAGAAGTAACGCAGCGACCTCCCGCAGCTCATGCGGAGTCATGACCGTCCGCGCGGGGGGATGGCCACTGTCCACATGCCTGACGCCGCGTCGAGCTGGTTGAACAAGATCCGTTCCCTACATGTGACAGGGAGAGCGCACACCTCGTTTCGAAGCCGAGAGTTGTTGGCCTGGTCTAGAAATGCCGTCAGCTCCTTTTGCGAGCCCGACGCAGCCTCCACTTCCGGCTCAATCTCGCGCGCATCTGCGTCGCCGAGATGGCCAGCAGTAGCCGCTTGGAGGCGGCCCCACGCCTCGCGCATCTCAGCGGCGTAGCTGTCCGACTCATGAGCATCGTTGAGGAAGTGGTCATACCGGCGGGCGGAAGAAGTTGCGTTGAAGCTGCCTCGGCCAAGTACGGACCGGAGCTGTGGGTCAAAGAAACCGGGGGTGGGGGTGTTGGTGCCGGAGTTACTAGTCAAGAACTTTGGGAGGATGGCATTCATGCAGCCGATAAAGGCGGCATCACGAACGGTAGCCATGCGGCGGATGCCCGCTCCCTTCAACCGAGTGGGAAGGTGAAGCCTGCTGCGCGCCCTGGCCACTGCATCCTCGCTCAAGGTAGCCACCACCGCTGCCATGGGGTCGGGGTCGTGCAAAAGCTCCGCGAGGAAATCGGTGATCACCGGATTGGTGCCGGTGCCGTACGTGGAGGGATCAAAAGAAACCCCTAGCACCCGTTCGACCGCCGCGAGGACGGTGGCATCCACCGCCTCCGCAAAGGCCTCCACCTCGGAAGGAAGACAATTGCGGAGCCAATACCCTGCCTTGTGTTGCATGCAATGCTTGAGCAAGGCCTATGCGTGGTGATGCAGGGCGTGGGTGTACCGACGGCTGGGCTTGGCAGGTAGGAGCTTGCTCAGGCTAGCGTCCACCTCCTCTCGTAGCTCCTCCGTCTTGCCGCGCATGTACGCCTGAACATACTCTGGCGATCCGATCTGTTAGCGTTACCTATACCTACCTATATGCCCACCTATACCTACCTATACCCACACACCTTTACCGTCATACTCATACCGCTCACTCCCTTTTACTAACACAACAACACGCACCCAAGCTGCTCATCCACTCACACACATGTGCTTGCCACATGCATGTCACATGCTCGCCACATGCTTGCCACGTGCCATGCTTTCATCACCAGCCATAACAACCCGATGACCCATGATGACAACAAGCCTAGATTGCATACATGAACCTAAATGTCTACATGCAAACCGACTGCCAAACGGATAGTGGTACAAAAGCCGTGTATGCCTTGGCAAACTGTAACAATTTCCTTTGCTGCAAACCTTTTCCTTGCCTATGCTAAAGTCTCTTGCCTAAAGCTTACATTGGTTTCGCTGAGCTCTGGTTAAAGATCCCCCGCTGCGTTTCCACTGTGTATGCCCGTCACCCGCCGCGCCGCCGCCGCCGCTACTATGGCTGACCACGCCGCCGCCGCCGCTGCGGTTGTTGCCGTTGGCTTCTAGGCCATGTAAATCGACACCCATGTTGCCCGCGTCATCCAGGTGGAGCTCGCCAAAACTAAAACCCGCGTCCCGACTCGAGACATCATCAACGCCTCCCGCATCCTCGGCGACCGCCGTGAAGTCCGCCAACTCGTCGCCTTTTTACAGAACTCCGTGAGCTCATCGCCGGCATCTACTGGACCCCTGCTCTTGAGGCATGAAGACTCCGCCAGTTCCCTGTAGAGTCGGACACTGGCATGGCCTATCGCGGCCTAACTGCCGACAACCCCCCCGTGTCCCGCGAAGTCGCGCCCGGCGTGAGCGTCTCCATCATCTTCGCAGACATCGACGACTTCCAGTCCAAGCTCGTGGCATGCTTCCATTCCAACTCCAACCTGCCTAGCGTACTCATGCGTTAGGCCACTGCCCTCCGCATCGCCCCTAACCACCCCCACCGGCCAAGCACCGCCATCAAGCTCGCCCAACACCTGCGGCGCACCTTCGACCTGCTCCCGGTACATCGTCGGTACGACGAATCCACCGTCGTTGGCGTCATCCAAGCGTGCCTACCCCACTCGGCTCGAGTCGCCCTCGAGGCTGCGAGCCGTCGCGCTGACGAGCCGATCGACTCCTACTCCACCATCTGCCGCCACCTTGAGGCCATTGATCTCGAGTTCGCCGCAGGCTGCCGCCAACGGCAAACGCAAATATACGTACACCGGCGAAGCAAGCTCGTATCAATCTGGATCGCGCGACACTGCGGACTACAATACAAAAGTACGCGAATTATTTCCGCGAGCAACTACTGGAGCTACCCCATCGTCACGAGGAAGATAATGTACATGACTTCCAGCGCGGACTGAAACCCCACATTCGAAAGGAAGTTGCCCTGTAAAACCCTAAGACCCTGGCAGAAGTTGTACATGCAGCCCTGGCTCTTGAAGCTGCGGAGCGGGAGACAGATGTACACCGCGAGACCCGTCGCGAGCGCCTGAACATCATGGACGACGATGGCGACGACGACGAGCAGTACTACAGCAGTGCTGAGGGTGAGGTTACAGAACAAGAAGACGACATGTTGATGGCGCGTCGATTGACCGAGGAGGAGTTTGAGAGATTTAAGAAGGAGGGACGCTACTTTATCTGCAGGGCGAAAGGTCATGTTTCGTCCGCATGCCCGAGTAAGAAGAAGAAGATTTCTGATCATCGACCCAGAAAGACCCGGCCGGGAAATCAAGACGTGAGTCGGCCGCGCGCGGCGCGCGACAGGGTGAAGGACTATCCCCTAAAACGGCTCGCGAGACTACAGAAGTACAGCCCTCGTATCCTCGAACGACACGGAGGCATGATTTCCTCCACACAGAATTCAGCGACTGGATGGTACATCGCGAACTATTTCACGAGTACACGAAGAAATACGGACCCTGCGACCTGGACAGAGCTTGCGATAATGACGGTCTGAATTCTCAAGTTTCTGGTTGTTTTTGCTGTCCGACGCGCCCATTCCAGGAACAGGATCTCGCAGGATATCGGCGTATTTGGCTAAATGCCCCGTATGACCGAATTGAAGATTTTTTGGGTCACTACCGTCGACAGAAGTTATTGCATCCGCATCTACGAGCAATTATTGTTGTCCCAAAATGGTCGCGTAAACCGTGGTTTCGACTACTTAGAAATTTTCGTCTGGTGAATGAGTTACCAGCGGAGACTTCTGTGTTTACGTGTCCAACGAACGATGGCATAGCATGTGCGAGACAAGATGTTGGCCCCACTCGATGGGCGACACAAATCTACGCTGACGATAGATGGCGCCGGCGTACGGTTTCTACCGCAGCACCTGAGAGCCCCACCGAAGCCTGAGTGGACGCACTCGAAGGTTTTAATAACCGATGGCAGACGAGTGCTTCTGACTGTAGAAGACAGCGGACTGATTTGGTTTCCAGAAGGCAAGCGCGGCGACACGGACGCGACGCCGGAGACAACAGCATTACAACGATTACTCGAGCAAACTGGGTACCGCGTACAGGAGAGCAATCTACGGTACCTCGGCACTCAGCGGACGGGAGACAACCGGTGTCATGTATACATGTATCGCGTTCGTCGTAATACTGTACCTACGAAAACCCCTTTGAACCGTGCACTATGGACAACCTGGAAGAAATTATTGGAGGCACGAAGTACGGGTTATCTGGAGACGGAGACAATACGCTACCCACTACGGTACAAGTGTGAGGGAATATGCGCGTGGTGGTGAGAGACGGTGCTATTCCACTGTGGTGGTGGTTGAATATGATCAAATTATTAGCCGTCAGGTGCCGTGCCTGAGATATCAGGCGGCAGGGCGCAGGAGCAGCCCGTCATCTAACGGGCGCGCGCTACGCGCCTATTGTGCTATGGTGATTAGGGCTAGTGAGGGTATAGGATATATCCTCACATTCCACCCCGCTCTGATGAATCTGAGCCATCGGATTCACTGTGGAAACCTTTGCGGGTGGCTCGCCTTGGCAGCAGTGCATGCGGGCGAGGTCGAGATATGTTTGACGAAACGTCCAGTCAGCATAAAATGTTGCATCAACGGTGAATACCGCATCGTTTCATAGGGCATGCAATCATCTTGCCGGGAAATTGTGAAACCTTACTTTAAATAGCAAGACTTTGCCCTTTGCATATAGTTTGGGGTATAGTGCCAATTTACAGTTTGTGAAGTTCGCAATGATTGGGTCATCAGTTCTGCGTGTCTGTCTGCCAATCAAGGCATCGGGAATATCAATTTGCGCAGATACGGTGTCCCATGGTCTCAGCTTGGAGACATGGAATACTGGGTGGCACTCAAGCTCAGGTGGTAATCGCACCTCGTAGCCCTGAGGATTCATTTGTTCAATGACCTCATATGGTCCTACATATCGGTGTTTGAGCTTGGGACACTTCTGTCCTCTTATGATTATATCATCCGTTTTGATCGTTATTTTATCACCGATTTGAAATGTGATGGGCTGCTTATTGTTTTTATCATAGTAATGCCGTTGGTATTCTTTGGCAATTATTATATTTTCATGCACTAGATTGTGTATATCCTGTATTTTCGACGGAATGTCTATGGTAGTCTCCCTCACTCCAGTTTTGGGGTTTACAATATTTATTGGCAACCAAGGATGGAAGCCATATATTGCCTGGAATGGAGTGAACTTTGTTGTTGACAATTCTGTGTTATTGTAATTGAACTCAGCGAGTGACAGGTAGTTCACCCAGTCCTTCTGGTTATTGTAGCAGAAAGCTCGCAGCAACTGCTCAATTATTTTGTTTAATATGTCAGTCTGACCATCAGTCTGCGGATGATAAGCAGTACTGAGGTTTAAAATCATGTTGTACCAAACTGTTTGAACAGTTCTTGGAAATATGATGATGTATATTTTGTGTCCCGGTCTCCTACCATGCAGGTACAGAGACCAAGGAGTCTGTACATATTTTTGACATACAATTGTGCCAGTTCAGGAGCCGTGATGGCTTTCTGGCAAGGTATAAAGTGAGCCTGCTTTGTGAACAAGTCCACAAAAGTGGCAATACAGTCATAAACATCCACTTTTGGTAAATTTGTGATAAAGTCAAGACTGAAATATTCCCATGGTACAGTTGGTGTTGGCAGTGGCTGTAAAGCCGCTGCTCAAGCATGTGTGTGCTGTTTTGTCAGCTTACTGATTTTACAGTTTCGGATATATGTTTTTATGTTTTGGTGCATGTGCGGCCAGCCAAAATTTCTTTTGATCAATTTCTCAGTTTTGAGAATACCGTTATGGCCAGCCGTCTTAATATCATGATGTTCTTTGATGATGCTCTTTTTGAGTTCATCATCTACAGGATTATATATTTTGTCAGCTATCATGTACAGTTCAGTATGGTGATCATATCGTACTCTAGGGGATAGCTTTTCCCTGGTCAATTTTGGGTCCTGCATATATTTTCATTTAATATTGTTGAGGAATTGTTTATTCAACTGTATCGAGACAGTGGTAAGGTTGACCCATTCAGTGATGTGATTCCCTCACAGTCGGTGCTTCTACGCACGCATTGGATCCGGGTTCGATCCCGCGGAGAAACATATATATGACATAATATCCCGCAATGTTGGACGACCCGGCCTATGCGGATCGCCACCGAATCCAAGCCTAAACGTTGCTGGAGGAGGTCCTCCATCCTATGGGGAGGGGGGGGGGGGGGGGTGGAGTGTAAGGATATGTACCACACAAATCTCCAATGTGGGTACCCAGTGCCTGGTGCGTTTTGCGCAGTATCCTTACAACGAGAGCTTCGGCGAACAAATTGATGAATGTGTCAACCGTAACGTCCGACTACCTGGCGAAGACTCCACATCGCATTTGTGCAACGTATCTTCACCGAGTGGTACCCGACTACTGGCCGTTACTAACGAATTGCGAGGACGACACTGTAAAGTACTGGTGGACTTTGGTGCAACCGAAAGTTTTGCGAGTACTGAATGGGTACAATTGCATCAGTGCCCTACAGTATCCGGAGGAAAATACCGCATAAAACTGGCGGACGGTAGTATGAGTACCAGTACCAAACGGCTGAGGAGCGAAGTACTTACCGTAGGAGCTTTCGACTATAAATTGGACGCTATAGTTACAGACCTGGAGAAATTCGACATTATTCTCGGACAACTATGGCTAGAAACAGTTAATCCTGGCATCGACTGGACTGCTAAAATTATTCAACACCGGAAGACTAGACGACACATTGCTACAGCGGAACAGTATACATTACCCACGACGGTTTACCACCTGGACGCGGCTAAGATGGCGAAGGAGCTGAGGAAGAGTCGCGGCGAGGAACTGTTTGCTGTTGCGGTACGCGAGGTGTTCGATGCGGTAGCTGAGCTGCGCACGGACCAGTCGACCGAGTGGACCGAGGAGCTCAAGGAGTCCCTTATGGAGTTTGCAAACATCATCGCGGAGCCTACTGACCTGCCACCGGAGCGCGAGTTCGACTTTGAGATCAACATGGAGAGTGATGAACCCCCAAGGAACGAACGTACCGTATGTCACCAGCGGAGTTGCAAGAGGTACGGTCACAACTGGAGGAACTGTTGGCAAAAGGGTGGATTCGTCCGTCCAAGTCAAACTACGGCGCCCCAATTTTATTTGTGCGTAAGAAAGACGGCACTCTGCGTATGTGTGTGGACTACCGTAAATTGAATGACCTTACGAAGAAGGACCGGACCCCGCTTCCTCGTATCGACGAATTAATGGACTCGTGCATTGCATAGTGCGACTACTTTTAGTACTCTGGACATGTACAAAGGCTACCATCAAGTACGAATTAAGCCGGAAGACATCCACAAAACAGCGTTCCGGACACACTATGGACTCTACGAGTATTGTGTGTTACCTTTCGGCTTGACAAACGCCCTAGCTGGATTCTGGACCATGATGAACCGTGTTTTGAGACCATATCTCGGCAAATTCTGCGTGGTGTACCTGGACGACGTGCTGATCTACAGCAAGACGGCTGAAGAGCATCTCGAGCACATCATATTGGTGCTACGGGAGTTGCAACGACACCACTTGCATATCTAGCTGTCGAAGTCTTCGTTCGGCCGTACAAGCGTGGAGTTTTTGGGCCATATCGTCGAAGCATGACAGATCAAGATGGACCCCCGGAAGGTGGAAGCAGTTCAACAGTGGCCCGTGACGAAGACAGTAAAGGACGTACGAGGTTTTCTCGGCCTTGCTGGCTATTACCGCAAGTTCATCCATAAATTCGCGGCTATTGCGGCGCCACTACAGGACCTGACGAAGAATCAACCGGAGCTTGTGTGGAGGCCTCGTGCTGATGCGGCGTTTCGTGCATTAAAGGACGCAATGGTACGAGCACCTGTACTGAGTATACCGGACACATCTGCGGACGCCCGTTACACATTGTATACAAATGCTTCTGGATTTGCAGTGGGAGCTGTGCTGCTGCAAGATCATGGCTCAGGACTTCGACCTGTTGCGTACCATGCACGCAAGCTGAACAAACACGAAGTTCAGTACCCGGTACATGAGCAAGAGTTGTTAGCGGTTCGTGATGCACTCATCAAGTTCCGATGCTACCTTGATGGAGCGGCGGGCTTTACGGTCATCACCGACCATGACACGCTACGACACTTCTTTCGCCAACGCGATTTGTCGACGCGACAAGTACGATGGCTGCAAGTGTTTGCGCCTTACCAACGACATATGGACATCGTCTACAAGCGAGGAGCTGCCAATCATGCGGACGCCCTCTCTCGGCGAACACTTGAAGGATGCGCTACATAAGCTAGATATGCTGAACAACTGGTCAGAAGACGAGGCTGACTGCGAAATAAATTTAGCTTTATTTGCTATGGAGTCGCGACTACATGCGGACAACAATTTTTACGACGAAATCAAGACCGCATATGACCCCGACGAATACTTGAAATCGCGGAAAGCTTTCCCATCCTTGCTAGTACGTCACAGTAAGTAATGGTCTACTGTACGCCTACGGCTCACGACTTTACGTACCAAATGTGGCGGACCTGCGACAACGAGCACTGTACGAACTACATGACGCGCCTACTGCCGGACACCCAGGAGGACGACGACTACTGGCGCGTACTGTGGAACTGTACTGGTGGCCCCGTATGAAACAGATTGTCACCACCTACGTGCGACGTTGCCCTACCTGTCAACGTACTAAGGCGGCCCGGCATAAGCCATACGGCTTACTTCAGCCCCATGACGTACCGTCACGACCATTTGAGGTAATATCCCTGGATTTAATTACAGATCTTCCGGAGCGCCAGGGGTATGACTCAGTAGTGATTTTTGTATGTCTACTATCAAAGTGAGTAATTGTTGAGCCAACTACTAAGACATTTACTGCTAAAGGCCTGGCGGAGATTATGCATCGCTCAGTTTTTCGTCATTTCGGCCTACCGGCTAAACTCATCTCTGACCGAGACCCAAGATTGATGTCGGAATTATGGCAAGATATGTTCAAAACCATGGGTACTAAGCTGAACATCTCTACAGCTTTTCATCCAGTAGCCGATGGCCAGATGGAACGGACAAACCAAACTTGGGAGCAAGTGCTACGCTGCTACGTGCACCCTCTGCGCGATGATTGGGTCAACCACCTCACCAACGTGGAGTTTGCGATCAACGCTGCTCAGTCGACTTCGACTACTATGTCCCCTTTCAAGGGGACTTTGGGATTCGAGCCGACTACACCTGCTATTACTCAACTCGTAACCGAGCCAACTCGAGCTCTTCCGGAACACGTCAAGTATATACAGGAGCTTCATCGCTTCGCGCATGATTGCGTACTGGAGGGTCAAACTCGTATGCATACTGCAGCTAATCGTAAGCGACTACCCGTACCATTCAAGACCGGCGACATAGTTAAGCTGAAAGCGTCTCACCTGAAGTTTATTCAGCAACCCTGTGCTAAGCTACGCAACCGCTACGTGGGCCCCTTCGTCATTACAAAGTAGGTCTCACCAGTTGCTTTCCGATTGCAGCTACCTGCCGGCGTACGAGTCCACGACGTGGTGCACGCGAGTATGTTGGAAAAGTGGTATGACGACCCTGACCAACCAGCGAAGTCTGAACGAATATCGATTGTCCATGACGCAAACCGATTCCATGTTCAAGACATACTCGATGTTGCCTTCAACAACAATGGCACTAGACTACTATCTCGAGTGCGGTGGGCGTTCCCGTACAACGTACTGAGCGAAGACACCTGGGATGAGCCCCTACGCGGAGTCAAACACTTGGACATTTTCCGGTCGTTCTTATATTGTCTAAACCATACCGACAGTTTACTGTGAGCCCAGATTTCATTCGGTTCCGTAATCGCTACCCAAGCCGAGTACCTCCCGCCTGAACTTCAAGACCAAGACCAAGACTGTAGTTTCCTGTAGTTGTGTGACACCTGCACGGCGAGGACGCTTGTGCTTAAGGGGGAGAGAGTGTTGTACTCCATTTCCCTTTAGCCATAATGTTCTGCTATACTAGCAGGTATAACTCCTCGCCAAGGTAGTACGACTACGCATCCGCGGAGTCGCTGTATATATTAGTACTGCGGGTATAAATATTAGTAGTATAAGGCCGAAGACTGTTCTAGAATTCTCTAGAGTTCTCTGACTCAAGCCTTACGTGGCTAACACAGCACGGCTATCACATGACACCCAGCTAACATAGCACAGGTATGACTTTGACCTCGGCGGATATAGCGTGTGTGTATGTAGAGGCCCTTTCTGGCGCACCCCCTCATTCCGCGGCGTTTGGTTTTTGATTTTATGCTTTTTGGTGTATTTCCCGTGTGATTTTTTTGTAATTCCGCCGCTCGCCGTGTAGTCCCGTGTAATTTCAAATAAACCCGTACATCTGACGTGGCATTTGGTAGTACTTAGCTTAAAAGGACCTGGGGTACCCGTGAGGGCCCCATTTGACGTCAATCGGGGATTGTAACGGCCATGACCTCCGCTTAAGCCCTTGCACCCTGACCGTTACGCGGTTTCAGCCCTACGGGACCCGGTGGCCCAGTACTTTACCGCTTCACCGCCTAACCCTCCGCCCCCTCCCCCGCGACGGCCGCGAACAGCTCGGCCAGCAGCGCCTCCGGGATCTGGTACGTCTTGGTCCGCCCCGTGCGGCGCTTGAACGGCCGCTTCCGTGGGTCGCCGTGCAGCCCGTTCTGGGCGCACGCCAGGTGGATGCCGTTCTCGCGCTTGTAATCGCACGGCTCGAGGTGGCAGTGCTTCAGCTCGAGGCCCGCCTTGTTGGTCCAGATCGCGGTGTACTTCTTATAATCCCGCCCGTATTTGCAATACGTGCACCGGTGGAGGTACGGCTCCAGCGGCGCCATGAACTCCCTTTTCCTGAGCATCCCCGTATACGGGTTCTCGATGAACCAGTGGCGCGGCGCGAACCACTCGATGATCTCGAGGCACTTCCGCGCGATCGAGTCCGCCAGCGCGAGGTCACGCACGCCGATCGTCTTCGCGGTGCTGTACTCGGTGCACGGCGGGCTGGCCCATATAACGTCGAAGTGCCCCTGGGGGTACGCCGACCGGTAATCCCACTCGCGCACGTCCACCAGGTGCGTGGGGCGCGTCGAGGCGGTGGTGTCCACGCTCACGTACTCCACCCTGTCGTGGCCATACATCTCGCGCAAGGCCGACCCCACGCTCTGGGATCCCGAACAAACATCCAGAACCCGAATCATTACCGATCGTGACGACAAAAAACCAGAAAATGCTCCAGGTCCGTCTTTTCGGGACGAACCTGCGCGCACATCCCGGGTTAGGAAAATATATATTGTACAATAAACATGGCGACCGACCGCGATGAAGCCAGAATGGCCGCGGCCCGCGAAAGGGCCAGGCAATATTACCGGGATAACATTGACCGGTGTCGCGCTAATGCACTGGAGCGGTACCGGAAGCGCCGCGCCGCGGCGGGTTTGTCAAAGGTGCCACCGGGACGTCCCCGCAAATACGAATAATCGTTTTTTACATGTTTAAGACCGCTCGGAGATCAAATACTCCCTGAAGACGGACATTGCCCCCGCCAGGTCCTTCTTATGCTTGACCCACTGACAGTATCCCCTGTTCATCGGGTCGCTGGCGACCTGCTCAAACGTCTTGCCGCGGAACTTGCCGCTTTGGAAGGTGTACTCGGAGAGGGGCTTGGGGTCCAGGGGCTGGCCGGTGGTCGTGGCTTGGCAGAGCTGTCCGAATACCATTTTGTCCTGTCCCAAGAAAATAATTTTGTATCTCCTTACGCGCTTTACGTAACCCTGAGCCGCTTCTGTCGGTAGTACGCGTCCTCGTCGTCTTCATGATGCTCATCGGCCATATACTCCTCGTCGTTGGGCATCCGCATGTAGCGGTACACGTCTCGGGCAGTCTCGCAAAGCTCTTTGCTGACCTCATACCGTTTTGTCGCGGGAGAGCGGGAGATCAGAGGAGCCCCGAAGAAGTAATCGAGAAGCACTGAGATAAGTTTGCATTTGGAGCACCGGCGACCAGGCGTGAAAGACGCCAGCCCAAACTCTTTCCTGATGACCGCCTTCTCGGTTGGAGTAAACTCCGATATGTCTTCCACGCTATCGATACCGCCTGTTAAAAACAGTTTCAGTTCACCCAACCGCGTCGGTTCCAAATACTCCGCGTGCTTCCACTCGTTCCTCACGAAGTTTGTAACACAATGGGCTATCTTGATACCCATCGTATATTCCCAGGTATCTTTCAGGAACACGGTCGGGGCGGTGATGATGAAGAGGTCCCGAAAGAACCATTTCTGAATCGCGAGCTTCTGGGCGTACGTGAGTGGCTCGTTCTTCGCCTGCATTTCCTTCAGGGTGTTGAGCTCCCTCCGGTCGATGTCCGCCACGGATTCCCAGCTGACGATGATACAGTCATCCGAGTGAGTGTTATCGAGCATTAGTTCGTCGATAAACGTTTTCGTCCGAGAGGTGATTGGGTGCAGCTTGTAATCCACGTCCACGACCTGGTACCCCGCCAGGCCGGCGTAGTGCCGCATGATGTCCTCGGACGTGGTTTTCTTCTCGAACTCCGCGTAGCGTTCCAGAAGCCGGAAGGCGTCCAGATGCTTCGCGTTGGCCATGCGACTGGAGTCTCCCGAAAAGACGAGTTCGTGAGTCTTCGTGGGGAGGTCGGCAACGACCACTGTGTTCTCACGGAGGCGGCGGGTCCGGTAACTGAACTGAATGATGTCCCGCACACCGACAAAGTTCGACCGAAGGATGTACATCTTATCGAAATCATATCCTGTATACGACACTCCGACGGTGATACAGGAGTTCGAAATGACGAGCCGCTTCCCCGCGAAAGCGCGATCGGTTCTCTTCAGACCGTTCTTGATCTCGTCGTCCTGATCTCCGAAGTATACCGTGCTCACGTCTTCCCGATCCTCGATACCGGCCGATTCGAGGATATGTCTCCGGAGATCCATGATCGAACACGCACGTCCCGAACCTTTCTTGTAGGGGTAGAACATGAAAATGTTTTTACCAGCCCGTAGGTCGTTGACCACGAGGTCGCTGACCGCTGTAATCCGGTAATCGTTGGGCATATACCCACCTTCCATCTTCGGGAACTGGATGTACTGCATCGTTCTGGTCGGCGCGCTGTGACGAGACCCAAGGATCCTGTACTCGTCGCCCATGATCTCCATGAACTCCGTCGACTTTCGGGTGACGAAGGCGTCCATCAACACGATCTTCTTGGAACATTCCCAAAGGGTCATGAAGGTGTTCCAGTTCTTTCGCATGTTATCCTTGTGAGTGTCGCGCGATAGCCAGGTGTTCATGAAGCTTTCCCACTCGTCGATGAAAATGATGTCGTATGGCTTGGCGTCCGCGAGGTAGTGGAGACTCTCGCCCTGAACGAGGAGGAAGTTGTGCGAACCCATGGTGGTCTTGTCCCTCACGTCCAGGTACTGGACCGCGCTGAGGCCCTCCGCTAGCGCTCGCCCGAATATGTCCGACACGAGGGTCTTTCGACACGTCACGATCAGGACACGCTTGGTGGGGTTGGACTTGACGATCTCCAACATACCGCTGGTCTTTCCCGAACCGAGGGGCAGCGCCCAGATGTCCACCTTGTGCTCGGTCAGGTCCTGGCCGGACACGTACGACCTCCCCGGCCGCCCCATCTCCCCGTCGAAGGCCTCGGGAACGGTGAACTGCCTCGCGGCGCTCACGTAGTTGGTCGGCTTCACATCATGATACCATCGGTGTTCCCGAAGCTGTTTGTTCCCGAACTCCACCGCCGGGTGAAGAACCCTCAGGATTGCCATGATCGTGTTGTCCTTCACACCCTTCGTGTCGGCTTCCCATTCCTTCCGATACTTCTCGATCTTGTCACAAGTGAGCGGCCGTCCCCCCCTCATGAACCCGAGGAAGTCCTCGAACGTCCCGCCGCGCGTCTGGATCCACTTCAGGATGACATACCGAGTGGTCCTGTCCAACCGGTTCGCACCGTCGTCGTGGTACAGGAGTTTCAGGGTCTCCGATATCGGCGACTTCCTGATGTTCCATTTGGGAGGAATCTCCGCCACGAAGGGAACCGGTACGATACCCGTCAAGTCCACAGGAAACCCGCCGCCGCGCCGGACCGATGACACGGAAGCTTCGGGGACCGCGTGGGGGACATCGCGAGGCTTCGCGGGGCCCGCGCCTTCTTTAAGAAACGCCGTGATGAAATGGTTTTCTCGAACATCGTCCTGAACGATAACCTGAACTCTGGGATCCCCTCGCTTGGACTGGCCGACCATCTTCATGAGCTGGGACGTCCTCCCGTACACGGCCGGGTCGAAGCCGTCTTTCTTGTAGAACTCGACGAAATCATGCAAGTTCTCGTGCTGCTCCTGCCAGTTCGCGTACACGATATCGGGGCAGGTGACATGATACGAGTGCTTCACCTTCTCCTCGCCGTCCCGCGTGACCGTCGCGACCGATCCCGATATCGCGAGGTGGATGTCGCCGAAGTGTTTCGCGATGGTGTTCCTGATCTCGTTCAGGACATCCGCGGCTTCTTCCTGGGTCCGATCGTAAACCTCGAAGTCGAAGTACAACTGCCGCGGGAGGTCGCCGAGGATCACTTCGTACAGGTGGCGGTTCTTCGCGGAGATCCGCGCGAAGTCATCCGAAGACACCGGAGCGTAGAAACGGCTACAGGAAGATCCCGCGTATTCCACGCACACGACCCGCTGCCCGGGCTCCCGCCGATCGATCGCCGGCTGGAGCTTGTTGTCCCATGTGATCCGAAGATACTCCCTGGTGTACGAGGTTCGACGCGTGGTTGCCATTTTAATTACCAACGATAAAAAAATCAAGCCTCAATACGCACAGCCTCCGCCGCGCCCGCTTCGGCCTTCTTCCGGTGATAGTACGCGAGACTGTGCTGCTTTAAGCGTTCTTTGTTCTCCTGATAGTACCGCTTCCAATATTCTTTTCGTTTTTCCGCATGTTTCATCAGGTATTCTTTCACCTTTTCCTCATTATTCTTTCGATATTCCGCATGATTCGCCTTCACCTTTTCCTTGTTGTTTGCGTAATATTTGCGCCTGGCCGCGTTGTTGCGCTCCCGTAGCAATCTGTACTCCTCGTTGTTCATTCTGATGACCATAGAAGATATTTTTCGAGCGCACAAAACTACTGCTAAAAGTGCGCTTCCTGAAAACATCACCCCGATGCGCAGAAATAACCGTGTTTTCCATCCGAGGGCAAAACTACGCTTATTTCTGCGTTTCCTGGAGAGTCTACTATATAGTAGTCTGTGCAGGAAACGCAGAAATAAGCGTAGTTTTGCGTGGGAAGTGGGAGGGGGGAACAGAAGGACAGCGGCTCCCTCTGCCGCTTGTCTACTCCCTCGAAACCCTCCTGGGTCTTCCCTTCTCCTGAGGAGGCGGTCGCCCATCGTGTTCCGGGTACGCGAGGCGGTAGTACCGGTCGAGCGCCCGCCTCCTGAGCGCCTCGTAGTTTTCCATGTAATATCTGCGGCACCTCTCGCGCTTCCGGAGCTTCCTGAGGAAGTCCTGGTCGTGCTGCGTCGGCATTGTTGACCTGCGTGGCGATATTTTCATCCCGGCTAGTCCTCCTCTTCGGAGGGCGGCGCGCCCCTGAAGTACCTGAGGGACATGACTGCCTTGTGCTTGAACCGGGCGGCCACCCGCCTGACGTTGGCCTCGGAGGGGTTGGAGCCGATGAGGGTCGTGATCCACGAGTGCCGGATGGTGTTGACCCCCACGTCCAGCCCGACGTCCTCGAACGCGGCGGCCACCCTCCTGCCGACCCGGGCGGGGAACAGTTTCTTGCGCGGTTTCCTTTTGAGGGAGTCGGCGACGAGGTCGGCGTTCTCGGCGGACAGTTTGAACTCGTAGGGCGGGTACGACTTCGCGGTTTTGAACTCGGCGATCACGAGCTTGCGGGTTTGCGGGACGTAAAAGTTTTTGATCCCCTTTTGCTGGGCGGTGCGTTCGCTCTGAACTATCGTGACGGAGGACAGATCGTCTCGGATCCCCGCGAGGTCGACCTGAAGCTTGGCCTCGAGGTACCGATCTGATTGTTTCCCGAACTTGTTCCCGATCTCGTCCAGGCCCTTCTTGATCTCGTCGAGCGGTTCGACGGTTTGCGTTTCGGTGTCGATGATGGCCTGCGTCTCGGCCTTCACGATGGAGCCGACCATGGCCTTGTGGTACGCGTCGTGCGCCTCCTGGCCGAGGGTGTCCCGGAACGGCTTGATGTACTTGGCGGTGGACACGATCGAGCCGATGATTGTTTTGAACGAGTTCTCTTTCGGGTACCGATCGCGGACCTTCGCGATCACGGCTTCGTGATCCCGGAGGCACTTCCCGAAGTCTTCCCCGGCTCCGCACGCGGCGATTTCCGCGATGGCGCGCACCCCGCGCTTGTACTGGTCGACGGAGCTGTCGGAGATGATTTTCGGCGACCCGTCGGGTTTCTTCGCGGGTTTGCCGTTGCGGCCGATCATCTGTTTCCCTCGTACGGCGTCGACCTTCGCGAGGATATCCTGAACGGTTTGCGATCCCGATCGTGATCCTGAACGGGGTTCGGGAAGGTGTACCTGAGCCTCGGGGGGTTCGTTTCCGAAATCGAGGGGCGGAAGGTCCTTCCGGGCCCTGATACGGTTGACGTCCTCGGCGGATATGCCCCACTTGGCGAGGGTGGCGGCGCGCGGGACGTGGTCGGCGGCTATCCGATCGAGGGCGCGGCGGCGGGACTCGGACTCCCGAACGCCGGGTTGCGAGCGGCGATCGCGTTGGTACTGGGCGGTGCTGGCCATTTTTCATCCCGAAGATATAAGTTTGGTGGTATTTACTAGAGGTCCACCCGGAGAACCGTGGGGGAGGTCCACTGGCCCTGGGCGTGGGCGGTCATGACGGGCCTCCTGAACCCGGCGATCCTGGCGTCGATGACGATCTTGAGGCTGAGGTCGCCGACGAGCGAGGTGGACGCCCCGAAGGAGAGCGAGCCGGTTTGCGAGGCGAGGATGGTGTTGGTGGCCTGGTCGAACGAGAGGCTGAGTTCCTGGTCGGCGCTGGTGATGTACACGCCGGTGGCGGAGTGGAACATTCTCACGGTGAGCCTGACGGAGTCCACGGTCTGGACGTTTTGCGCGAGGAGGACGGAGCTTATTTTGAACCTGATGGTGTTGGGTATGTCGAAGGAGGCGGTGGCGAAGGTGCCGTCGGAGGAGGCGGCGAGGTTCCCGTGGGTGGTGGCCGCGGCCATTTCCGAGAGGAATTCGCTGATCCAGTTCAGGACCGCGAGTTCGGCGTACGTCCCGTCGTGGTCGTGGTTTTTCGGCGAGTATCGGTCCTCGGTGATTTTCTTGGTGACGAGCTGGTTGGCCGAGGGGTGGGTGGGGTTGGTCTCGATCACGGACTGGGCCGGCACGGTGATGTTGGTGTTGATGGTCCCGCTGAGGGAGAGGTAGTTGGCGTCCGCGTACCCCTTGGTCATGGCGTCGCTGGAGTTGGTGGGCGAGGCGACGCCGGTGAGCGTGTTGTTGCCGAAGTCCGCGGCGGCCAGGACGCTGAGGGTGTTGACGGTGGCGGCGACGGTGGCGTACACGTTCTGCGCGTACGACTGGGCGGAGTCGATGGTCGTGGAGTACGTGTTTTTGGCGTAGATCTTGTCCCAGACCTTGTCGATTTTGCCGAGGGAAAACGTTTCCGTGCCGTCGGGGAACATGTCGCCGTCGACTTCGCACCCGTCGGGGTGGGTTTTGAGGCGGCACACGTTGGCGCCGTCCACCATGAAGCGGACGTCGTTCCTGACCTTGACGTCGTCGGACACTTCGACGTCTTTCACGAAGATGTGGTCCCACTCGTGGGTTTCGCTCCCGAGGTCGTGGGACTGGTTGTTGTTGGGGACGATGTTTCCGGAGACCTCCACCCCGCCGGTGACGAACTTGAGGTCGGTGAAGTCCGAGGCGGTGATCCCGAGGAGGCTCCCGAGCCTGATTTTGTCCTCCGTGCCGATGTATGAGGACTGGAGCGTTTCGCACCACACCTCGGGCCATCACAGCGAGCGGTCCTCCTCGCCGGTGTCGGCGGAGTAGTTCCCCCCGAAGATGATGTTGGCGAAGGCGGACGGGTCGACGGTGGCGAGGTAATCGTAGTTGGGCGAGATGGAGTATTCGCCGTAGTTGTTCACGACCCGCATGAACTTCGCGGCTTCGACGGAGGAGAGGTCGGCGGGGCCGCTGGGGTTGGACACGGCCGCCACCGCGGTGTCGACGTACGATTTGTTGACCACGTCGGTGCCGGTCGTGGGCGCTCCCACCTGGGTGATTTTGTTGCCGTTGAGGCTCATCACGTTGGTCACGTTGAGGACCGGGGTTTGCAGGGAGCCGATGTACGCGCCGCCGGAGGCCGTGAGGAACTGGGTGTATACGTCCCGGAAGCTGTTGCTGGAGGATCCGAGGTCCCACGTTTCGTCGAGGGTCGGCACGAGGGATTCCCCGACGCGCATGTCGCCGCCGTCGAGGTTGATGAGCGGTTTGGTGGCGCCGGTGATGGAGGCCCAGTCGGTGGCGGGCGTGGCGGCCGCGACGGCCGAGTCGACGTACCCCTTGGAAGCGGCCTCGGCGGGCAGCTCGGGCGTGCGCGAGAGCGTGAGCGGCCGGTCGAGCGTCATGAGGTTGGACTCGGCGTCGTAGGCGAGCCGCACGCGGTCGGTGACGGAGCCGATCTCGACGACGTCCGAGAAGCGGCCCGTTTTCGCGTACAGGAAGAGCCATCTGAGCTGGTCCTGGCCCAGGTTGTACCCCATGTTGGAGGTGGGCGTGATGGAGTCGAGCGCGACGATATCGAAGTTGGACGTTTCGACGGGAAACATCTGCGGCCCGACGTTCTGCGTGTACACGAACTTGTCGGTCCACGACGGCCGGTTGGCGAGCGTGTCCCAGTCCGAGCCGGATCCGAACCCCTGCGAGGTAACCCACGCCTCGGTGGCGTACCCCGCGAGCGACGGGATGGTGGGTTTGTTCGTGAGATCGTCATAGTTTCCCGAAAAGAATGTGGGTTTGTTCAGAACGTTCGCCCACTCGATCGAATCGGCGGTGAGAACGAGATCGTTGTCGAACCCGCTGAGGGGGACCGTGTTCTGGTTGGCGTCGACCCACGCGGGGATCGTGGGGATCGTGGGCGTATCCGCGAGATCGTTATAGCTTCCCGAAAAGAATGTGGGTTTGTTCAGAACGTTCGCCCACTCGACGGAATCGGCCGTGAGAACGAGATCGTTGTCGAACCCGCTGAGGGGGACCGTGTTCTGGTTGGCGTCGACCCACGCGGGGATCGTGGGGATGGTGGGTTTGTTCGTGAGATCGGTATAAGATCCCGAAAAGAGCGTGGGGGGATTAAGAACGTTCGCCCACTCGACGGAATCGGCTGTGAGTACGAGATCGTTGTCGAACCCGCTGAGGGGGACCGTGTTCTGGTTGGTGGCGACCCACGCGGGGATCGAGGGGATCGTTGGCGTGTCCTCCAGATCGGTATAAGATCCCGAAAAGAATGTGGGTTTGTTCAGAACGTTCGCCCACTCGATCGAATCGGCCGTGAGAACGAGATCGTTGTCGAACCCGCTGAGGGGGACCGTGTTCTGGTTGGTGTCGACCCACGCGGGGATCGTGGGGATGGTGGGTTTGTTCAGAACGTCCTCCCAGTCGACGGAGTACGAGACGGAATCGCCCTCGAGGAGGACGCGGCGCGAGGTTCCGCCTGAGTCGTTCGCGAAGAGGTTGTCGGCGTACACCGCGCCGAAATGGCCCTCGAGGAACGGGGACGTGGAGTTGCCCACCCGCGCGAGGGGCGGAAACCCGGGGTTGACGTCGAAGGGTTTTAGGTCGCCCTTCACCGTTATCCCCTGGCCGAATGTTGCTTCGCGGAGGGTGGCGGTCCAGACGGAGTCGGCGACGACGTTCCGCCAGGGGTCGTTGGACGAGCCGACGTCGAGGGTGGTTGCGTCGCGGCCCACGATGGCCTTTTTCCCCCCCTCGGCGTCGGCGAGGTCGAGGTGGGCGCTCGATTCCGCGGCGGAGTTGAGGAGTTCCGAGAGGGTGTAATCGCCGTCCTGGCCGAGGAAGGAGGTGAACGTGAGGAGGTCCGGGTTGGAGAGGGTGGCCTGCGACGCGTACACGTGCCGCCAGGGGTTGCTGGGCTCGCCGAGGTCGAACAGGTTCGCGAACGGGACGCGGAGCGTGCCGAAGACGTCGATGCGGCCGGGGTTATCGTCGTGCGCGCCGATGGCTTTGGGTTCGAGGACATCGACTATGAATCGCGCCTTTTCGGTTTGCGGGATGTACCCCGTCACGTCCACGGCGGCGACCTGGTTGCTGAGCGCGGCGATGAGATCGTTTTGGGCGGCCTGGTCGGCGAACAAATCGTTACATGCGGATTCTAGTTGAGCTAAGGCGGCGTCCTGGCGGTCCTGGTCGAGCCAGATTTCGTTACAGGCGGTGGCGAGGTCGAGGTCCTGGCGGGCCTGGTCGACCCACACGTCGTTGCTGAGCCCGTCGAGGTCGAGCTCGAGGTCGCTAAGGTTCGCCTCCGCCTCCGCGAGCTGGTTGCTGAGCCCCTCGAGTTCCAGCTGAAGCTCCGAATTGTCCACCTCGAGCGTCCGCCTGCCGTTGACTTTCAAGGGCGCGAACGCCGTCCGAGACCTCTGCATTATTGTGACTTATTCTGAGTTTTATTGTGGCGGTCCACCGGGAGCCGTTGAGGTCGAGGAAGCGGCCGTTGTCGTCCTCCAGGCGGCACACGATGAAGGAGACGGCCATGTTTTTGCACTCGACCCACGCGTCGGTCGTGTAGTGCTCGAGCTCGTTGAACTGGGACGTGAGGGGGATCTTGGCGAGGACGTTGGAGGTGCGGCGCGTGATGGGGTCGCGGTTGGAGGTGTGGAGGGACGTGCGGAGGAAGATGGAGGAGGTGCGCGTGAGGTCGACGCCGCGGGGCGCCTCGAGCTGGCCGTCGGAGCTGGTGTCGCCCGGGGCTAGCCCGAGGAGGGATGAGCATGTGGTGGCGGCGTCGACCACGACTTCGGCGATGTGGTCCGAGACGAGCGTGACCTTGTTGGTGGCGGGCGAGTACACCATTTCGAAGGTGTACAGGAGGCTGGGGTTGACGAACTCGATGAGCTCGTCGATCGACCTGTTCCCGTGCGGGAGGGTTATGATCTCGAGCCGGCCGCTGGGATCGCCGGGGGGGAAGAAGCGGAGCGCGAGGGTGTCGTTGTCCGAAAACACGCTGTAAAAGGTGTGCGGGATCCACGCGTTCAGGAGTCGCGCCTCGAGGAAGTGGCGGGCCGGGACGTCGATCGCGTCGGGGAGCCAGAACACGTGCGATCCGTCGGGGAACACGAAGTCGCTGTGCTGGGTGTCGAGAAACAGCTGCTGAAGCATTTACCTAGTATATGACGAATTCGGGGAGGGGCGGGGACTGCGGGATCGCGGGCGCCTTCTTCTTGCGCGTTTTCGGGATCGGGATCGGGTCGGAGGGGGGCGGAAGCTGGTGGGAAGCTGCAAAACAGCGTGTTTTTTCGTCCGGAAGCTGCGGGGAAGCTGCCGGAAGTACGGAAACACGCGGTTTTCTGGGCTTCCTGGTCGGCTTGGGCGGCGGCGGCGGCGGGGGCGGGTTCAGGTACTCCTCGTACAGCCTCTCCATGATCTCGCGCTTCTCCGATTTCTTCCGCCTCGCCTTGGCCAGGTGCTCCACCATCCGGGCGCTGGGCTGCCGCTTGGTCACTCCCGTGGCCCTTTCAACTGGCTCTCCTCGCTCTCCTTCTCCTCGATCTCCTCCGGCTTCTCCTCGATCTCCTCCGGCTTCTCCTCGATCTCCTGAGGCTTCTCCGCTTTCTTCGAGCTGGGAATCACCCGATTCAGACACTCGCTCAAGTACGTCACCATTCCGATCGCCACCAGGGTTCTCCACGCGGCCGTCCATGGGTCCATTTGTGTCTATCTATAAAAAATGTCGCCGACCCCGACCCCTCCCGAGATCGACGATATCGATTTCCTGCTCCTTCGGGAGCCGAACTACGGGAGGCGCGAGTGGTGGGCCGCGAAGTTCCCGGGGTTCACCCCGGAGCAGTGCGAGATCCTGGAGATCCAGTGCTGGGCGGAGGCGGAACCGAAGGAAATAAAAGGAAAGATTAAAAAGCTATGCCGAAAGCGGGAGAGTTCGAGATAGTCGAGCGGTCGGCCTTCGCGATCGAGCCCCCGGAGTTCCTGTGCGATCGTCCGATATGCAAGCAGATCGTGGCGCCGCTTCCGAGCCGGCCGTTTTTCATGGCGATCATCGGGAGCGCGGGGTCGGGGAAGACGAGCCTGATGATTAATATGTTGACCAGCCGGAAGGCGTACCAGCGGGCGTTCCACCGCGTGCACGTCGTGATGCCGCCTCACAGCGTGGCGAGCCTAAAGAACAACCCGTTCGAGGAGCACGAGCGGATGTACGGCGAGCTGGATTTCGACACCCTGAGCGGGATTCGGGAGGGCGTTCGGGAGGCGGGCGACACGAAGAAGAACAGCCTTCTGATTCTGGACGACGTGACGGTCGCCCTGAAGGATCTGGACGTCCAGCGCGATCTGAAGGATCTGATATACAATCGTCGGCATTACCGCCTCTCGATTATCATTCTGGTCCAGTCGTACATCGCGATGCCGCTTTCGATCCGGAAGAGCCTGAGCCACTTCGCGATGTTCAAGCCTCGGAACAAGAAGGAGTACGAGGCGATATTTGGCGAGATCATAAGCATGGACCGGGCGGAGGCCGAGCGGATGATGAGGTTCGTGTACGACAACCAGTTCGCGTTCCTGTTCGCGGACGTGGAGCGCGGCCAGTTCTTCAAGAAGTTCGATCTGATTCGGGTTTCTGATTCGGGCGAGTGATCTTGGAGAACACCCGCCGGGGGGCCGGGTTCTCGACGCCAAAATTTATGAATGAAAACAAATGCCGAGGAAAACCAGGCGAGTGAAGGACCCCTGCGCTTGCAAGAAGAAGGGAACGGGATCGCGGTGCGGGTGCGGGACTTCGTCTCGGCGGCGCGCGCCCCGTAGGACGCCGGGGGCGAGGAGCGGAACCGCGGCGGCCGCGGGCCCCGAGCCTTTCGCGAAGGGCTGGAACACGTACTACCCCACGCACGCGCCGTTCGGCATCGACCACGCCTACGGGCAGCGTCCGATGTTGCCGGTTGTGGTGCCTCACAACACCGGGAAACCCCTGGGCCACGCCGCGGGCGGGAACACCCTGGGGGGGTCGGCCGAGCGGGCTAGGGAGGCGCGGGGCACGCAGACGGAGCCGGTTGCCGACCCGAAGGTGCGCCTCACGACCTCCAAGGCCGGTTTCGGCAAGAGTTCGCTGACGTCCCTGATGGAGGACGATAAGGGCGCCACGGCGTCGGTGGACGCGGAGCAGTATGAGTTGTATGGGTTCCGCGATCTGCGGGAAAAGGCGAGGAGGAGGAGGCAAGAGCCGTGAAAATTTGTGGCATTCATTTAAACGATGAACTTCTCGAAATTCGGACGCTCGCTGCGGACCTTCGGGCAAAAGCTTTCGCACGGCGTGCGGGCGGTGGGGAACAAGGTGGGCGATTTTCTGCTGGGGGCGTCGCCGGTGTTGGCGGCGATTCCCGGGATCGGGCCGGAGGCGGCTGCGCTGAGCGCTTCCATCGGCGGGGCTGCGAAGGGCGTGGGCGCGATCGCGGGAGCGGCGGAGGGCGCTCTGTCGGGCAAGGGCGTGGACGTGGGGTCGGCGCGGGAGGGCTACGGCGCGGTGAAGGGCGGGGCGGGCGCGGTTAGGGACGCGTACAGGCGGGTGAGGGGCCGCGGGTCGGCGATCGAGCGGGGCGGCTGAGAATTTTTGTGGCATTGAATTAAAACCATGTCAGGACTCTCGGATTCCTTCGTGTACAGCGCCAAGCCCCGCGCCGTGAGCGCCCAGAAGTTTCGCCACAGCATTCCCCCCATCAACGGCCGCAACTTCTCCCCCGGCGACACCGTGCAGCTGACCATTCCCTGCGGCAACAAGGGCGAGTTCCTGAACACCCGCCAGTCGTATCTGAAATTCAAGCTCCACAATCTGGACTCCACCGCGGGCAACTCCATGACCCTGGACTACTCCGCGCACAGCGTGATCCGGTTGCTGGAGGTCGTGTACGGCTCCAACGTCCTGGAGTACATCGACCAGTACCCGGTGCTGATGGCGCTGCTGGAGGATTCCCAGGGCGACACCCTCCAGGCCTCCTGGGGCGGGTCGGTGACCGAGGGCCGCAGCAACGCCGGGCCGCGCACCGGCGCGACGATCGGCGGCGGGTCGGAGATCACGGTATGCCTGCCGCTGTGCTCCGGCGTCCTGGGAACCATGGCTTCCAAATATATCCCCGTGGGCGACATGGTGAGGAACCATCTCCGGATGAACCTGACCCTGGCGAGCAAGGAGGATTTGCAGGTGTCCACGGCGGCCCGCGACTGGGCGGTGAGCGACGTCGAGTTTTGCGCGGAGATCGTCAAGCTGGACGCGGGCGTGGCCTCGGCCATCAGCCAGGCGAACTCCGGCAGCTACCGCATTCCGATGACAACTTTCTCCAACCACGCCTCCAGCGTCGAGAGCGGGTCCACGCTGTGCAACACCCTGATCAGCGGCAACTACCGGAGTCTCAAAACGATCTTCAGCGTGTTCCGGCTGCAGGGCAACATCGCCGACGGCACCAAGAAGACGGTCACGCTGCGCGCCAACCCCTTCGGCGACACCGGGAGGTGGCAGTACGACGTGGGCGGCCAGCTGGTTCCCCAGAAGCCCGTGGACTCGAACGCCGAGGCCTTCGCGGAGCTGCAGAAGGCGTTCCACGCGTTCGGGAGCGTCGAGCACCACGGCCAGATTCGCGACAGCACGTGGGTGGCGGCCGAGGGGACGTACGTCCTCGCGCAGGACCTCGAGACCCAGAGCCACAAGTCCATGGTCTCGGAGAGCGGCGTCGACGTGTCCACGGCCACGATTTACCTCAAGGCCCAGTTCTCCGGCGCGCTCGCCGCGGCTGTGCGCGTCGACAGTTTCACCCACCAAGACGCGATCCTGTTCATCGACCCGAGCGGCATGGCCCAGACCGTTTTTTAGGTGTGAATGTTAGATAAAATGATAAGCCGCATCCTCGTCGACTCGGCCGAGCGGTCGCGGGGGCAGATGTACGACTTCGCGTTCGACATGGGGCGGGGCCGGCTGAACGAGTACGCCGGGAAACTGGTACGGTTCGGCCTGGAGTGGATTACGCCGGTCGTGGGGTCTTCGAACGGCGCGTCTTTCGCGCAGAACACCTCGCGGCCGATGTCGGTTCTCCTGACGTGTTCCTCCTTTCCCGCGATTAATTCCCACAAGGCGTGGAACCAGGCGAACAAGGACCCGGTGCTGGCTCTGCTCCCCTCGGCCAAGCAGACGGCGTACTACGGGATCATGGCCGACACGCCGTACCTCCAGTCGACCGCTTGCGGCGGGATAACCCTGGGCGACAATTTGGCGACGCTGGGCGAGCTTCAATTCAAATTTTACGAAACCCAGACCCTGGTGTTCACGGACGTGTACCCGTGGACCCCCGGCGACACCTTGGATTTCAGTTTCAGCTTGGTGTTCTGGACCGACGAGCCGGAGCGCCCGATCTCGCAGAGCTTTTACCACCTGTGGGTGTCGAGCGGCCAGGCGACCCCCGTGAGCGGCAACTCGGGCGTCGTGCGCGTCGCCTTCGACTTCAAGACGTTCGAGATGGATCGCACGAGCCCCTGGAGCGTGGCGGTGAGCTACGTGAGCCCGGTTCACGTGGACCGCTCGGTCGGCAGTTTGCCCGCGGGGCTGGTCGTGGCGACCCCGAGCTTCGCGATCGACCGCCACCAGAGCCGCAACGTGCTGGCGTACCTCCCGGGGACCAACGACGAGGGGGGCGAAAAGTATTTCGGGTACAAGCAGACCATAAAGCCGGTGTGTAGCGACACGGTCGGCGTCCCGATTCGTCCGCCTCTGGACCATATGGGCTTCCTGACGCTGGAGCTTCGGGACGCCGTGACGTACGCGATCGTGACGGACGCTTCTCATTACACCGCGTGTTTCACGTTTTACCGATCGGGATCGTGAGGCGGTTCTTCAAGAACGCGGGGCCGGGCGTGTTTTTCGGGTTCCAATATTAAAGGAATTGAATGATGCGCCACACTTTCGGGACAACGGAGCCGGCGATCGAGTTTCCTGGCGGGGTGATCGAGATGGGGATGGACACCGGGGACGTTCGGATGGTTTTCCTCGAGATGTTCGGGAAGGGGTTCTCGTTCGCGACGGATAGCATCGAGCCGTCCGTGGCCGCGTTCACGCTTTCCGCGGGGACGCCGGCGTTCACCCGGATCGACGTGGGGATCGACGCGAGCGACAACGACGGGGTTCAGAGCTTGATCCTCCTGGTGTCGGACACGCAGACCACCGCGCCCACCTCCGCGGAGATCAAGGCGGCGGGCGTGTCCCTCGGGGGGTCGACCCAGGCGTACGCGGTCACGGGGCTGGAGCCCGACACGACGTACTACGGGTGGTTGTTGGCCCGCGACGCGAGCGGCAACGAGAGCGCGGTGACCGCGTCCACCCCCGCGAGCCTCGCGACCGCGGCCGACACGGCGCCGCCGACGCTGGACGCGTTTTCGGTGTCGGGCCCGACCTGGTCGACCGTGGACGTGACGCTGTCCTTCACGGATCTTGTGGCATAAGAACAAATGAGCAACTCGGTTGTTCTTATGAACATCCACCAGTTCAGGTCGAACGCGCCGACCGTCGCGTCGTTCGTGGGGCGGAACACTTTGCTGGGGTTCACATCATCCATCCGAACCAATTCCCTGGGCCACGAGGTGTCCGAGATCGCGAGCCGGCGGAGCGTCGATCTGGATTTCAGCGATCCCTCGGTGCACGGCCAAATTTTATTCCGAGACAAATAAATGAGTACCGGTTCGGGTTCCGATGCCCACGCGAGTATCGACATCGATAACCCTTTGCTCCTTCGGTGGCGCGAGCTGTCCCGATCTCAGCGCACGCTTCACGAGAACGCTTACCGATACTTCAAGAAACGGTACGATGGGGTGATATACAGCAACATTCTGATAAGTCTGGTGGTCGGGTGCGTGAATATCATTTTCGGGATCAAACACACCGGCGAGATCGGGATAGCCGTCACCGTTTCGGGGTGTCTGAGCCTCCTCGCGGGGGCCGTCACGAGCGTGTCGAACGCCATGGGGTGGTCGGAGCGTTACAACAAGCACGACGAGGTCTCCACGAGGTTCTCCGAGCTTGTCCGGGAGATAAACATGGAATCGTTTTTGGGCACGCTGGACGACGGGACGTACCGCGACATGTCCGATTTCATACGCCACGTCGCCAGCGACATCACGAGGCTCGAGGAGAGGGCGCCCCAGGTGCCGAAGTGCCTGGAAAATCGCTCTTCATAAAGAAATGAGCGGGTTCTCGGAGATCCGCCTGTACCAGAACACCGCGAACACCGTGCCGACCGGGACGTACACGGTCGTGACCTCGGATTTTATCGATTCCGCGACGGCCACCATCGCCGAGAACGCGAGCTACGAGTACGAGGACGGGCAAAAGACGGTCAGCGGCCTGTCGCCGGGCACGGCCTACTGGTTTTGGGTGGAATTGATCGACTCGGCGGGTAACTCGAGCGGGATCCAGCCGATCGGGAGCCAGGAAACCCCCTCCGTGACCGCGATCGACGGGTCGCTGGCGACGGTAACCTCGACGAATCCGACCTTTGACAAGGACCTCTTCTCAGCGGATTACATATTCGACGGCAGCTTCCTGTGGGACAACCACATATTTGCGAGCCCGGAGTACACCCCTCCCGTCACGATCACCTTCACCCTGAGCCAGCCCAAGAAGATCGTGGGGTTTCGGGTGTACTCCGCGACGAGAATCGCCGAAAACGAGCCCCACAGCTTCCCCGGGACGGTGACTTTTTATCGGGGCGTAACGGAGCTGGTGAGCAAGTCGCTCCAGCCCAGCGATTGGGTGGTCGGGGCGACGAACGCGGGGGCGACGGTCATGCGAAACGATTACGCGGACGTGTTTTTCGAGAACACCCAGGCCTCGAGCAGCTATGCGATCAATTGCACGTGGTATTCCGGGAACCTGTCCACCCTCATCACCATCGTGGAGCTCGTGCTTTACGAGGGCGTGAACCCGCTCCCCATTCCCGCGCTGACGGATTACGCCGACCAGGGATACACCATCACCGAGTCGAGCAACGCCGCTGTGAACTATCTCGGTTGGCGAGCGTTCGACAGGATAAGCGGCGCATCGTTTGAGGCGTGGGTGGCCGATCCCGCTGAGACCGTGCCACATTTCCTTGCCGTTCAACTTCCGGGGGCCGCCACGGTCACCGCCGTACGGCTTTGGAATACGGAAGCATGGGATCACTTGTTGGTGAGGTTTTGCAAGGTCCAAGGATCTCACGACGGCTCAAACTGGGACACCCTTGCCGTTTTCACGAACATGGTGTACACCGTGATCCCCTCAGCGGACAAAGCGACAAACGCCTTGTTCCAGGAGGACTTTGATTCCGATGATATCCCCACGGACGCCGCCTACGTCTTCCAGGGAACCGTCACAAACACCGTGTCGTACTCTCATTACCGCATTCTTATGGATGTTGACGAAGGCCCGCCCCCCCGGTTCAGCGAAGTCGTGTTCCTCGCGTGACTTGGCACATGAAAACTGCCAAGGTGTGGTATATTTCACATAACATATGAGATCTTGAGGCATTTGGGACAGGAAAACGTTTTTTGATGGGATATTCATGAAGAAGTGTCGTATAATACGGGAGTTCTTGAAGAACCTGAACCCGAAGCGGTGCGCCGCCTGTGTTTTCTGGATAATTTATCAGTAAATCAGGCGGTGTAGCGAAGTGGTGTATGTTCTGGACGCCCAAAAACACCCGAAAAAGCGATACGGTACGCCTTTTCATCAAGAAACCATCCAGAAACGCTCCTGCATATATAGTCACGAGAAGGGGCATACGGTACCGCCTAAATGTCAGTTTCGGATTAAACATGTTCAAGAAGGTACACCGTATCGCTTTTTTCGTGTTCTGGAGGCCCCAAAATTATACACCACTTCGCTACACCGCCTGATTTACTAACAAAATGTCGCGAAAACACAGGCGGTGCGCCGCTTCTGGATATTTTGCTTCCAGAACTACCGTATTATACACCACTTTGGGTGAATATCCCATCAAAAAACGTTTTCCTGTCCCAAACACCACCAGAACACCACCAGAACGCCACCAGATCTGACCAGAACGCCTCGGGATCTCCGCTCTTCTCGCTCAAAAACCGTTTTCCTGTCCGGAACACCTCGGGTTCCGCGGCCAATCGAGTGATCAGCCCCCGCTTTCCCGGTGGGATACCTCGCGCGCGGGGCGAGGCGGCCGATCTGGTCCGGTTTCCCGTTCTGATACCGCGGGTTTCGCCAAGAAAAGCCGTTCCCGTTCCGGATGATTCCCGTATCCCGAATCAGGGCGTTCTGGAAGACCTTCTGGTGCCCTAGCGGTACGGGTTACCGGCAATCCCCGAATCCCCGAACGGCCTCCTGGTCGCAGTATATACTGTTTTTGTCTGCGGCTTCAGGGTGTACAGTCAGCAGGGATTGGCCGTCAAGAGCTTAAGGGAAGTGCATTTTAACGGCCCGGGGTACCCGTAGAGACCCCCCGAGGCGTGAGTAGTTTTTCCGAGGTCAGTCGTAGTTAGTCTTAGTTAGTCGCGGTAATCGTCGAGTTCCGGTGAACCCCCCGCGCCGGGAGTCGTCGCATTCCGCGGGTAGTCGTGGGTTGCGTCGTAACGCTTTGTAAAACAGAACAGTACAAACTACTGGTGGTACCGGTGCTATGCACCGCTAACAGCTACGCTGGTACCACGTAGTGGCGCCACGTAGTGGTACTGGTGTGCTGCGTCGTGTTTCTAGAAAAAATCGATTATGAAAAATGCGTCTCTTACATGGTTTTTTTTATTGGATTGGATTTTTCAGATTTTCTTTTTCTGCAACTAGCTGGTTTTGAACCGGCTGTCAACTGTTGCGACGCTAGGGCACCCTTGAGACTTATTAGCTTAAGCCTCCTATCTTTTTTCCATATCGGCGCCGAAGGCACTAGGTCAAAGACGGAGTCACTCCCTTTGTGACAAATGAATAATTTTAACGAAATAAATATCGTGAAATATTTTTAACATCGTGTGAAATTTATACTCCGATAAGGTACTCGCGGAATGTTCCCATCGCCCCAGTTAGTTTACTATTCGTTTTAACCCACGCGCAAAAATCCGGGTCGTTCTCGGCGACATATTTAAAGGTTTTACCCGAGTGTTTACCGCGTCGGAACATATACTGGTCGACAGGTTTCGGTGTGTAGGATGTAGTCGTATTCTCAATGTTTCCAAACCCCATTTATAAAAATCATGAAATTGTTTTTTGAATATTATACGCTCAAGCAAGCAAAACAACTTCACTAAATCGGGGAGGTGGTCCTTCGTCAACAGTCATAAGAAGTCGGTAGTGAGTATACGGAGCGGGGCTTGTAACATTTCCCTCGAAAAGGTAAGCGTCATCGGTCGGTATATCGTCGGAGTCAAAGTCCGCTTGAAAAAATGTATTTGTAGCTTTGTCTGCGGAGGGGATAATGGTGTAAGACATTGTCGTGTAATCGGCGAGCTCGGTCCAGTTCGTGCCGTTGTTAGATCCTTGAAGAGTACAAAACTCCACTAGCTTATCATTCCATACTTCCGTATTCCAAAGCCGTACACCGGTAACCGTGGCGGCTTTAGGAAGCTGGATGGCGAGGAAGTGAGGTGGTGAGTTAGCAGCATTGGCAACCCATGCCTCAAACGAGGCACCGTTTTTCCTGTCGAATACCATCCATCCCTCATAGTTTACTCCGGAATTACTCGACTCGGTAACGGTGTATCCCTTGTCCGTATACGCAGTGAGTGTGGGAACGGGAACGCTCCGGAAAGGCTCATACAAAACCAGCTCGACGATGCTAATGATCGAGCTCGAGTTAGCGCTCAACGCGGTACAAAATATCGAGTAGTCGGTTGCCGATTGTGTGTTCTCGAAAAACAAATCGAAGTAATCGTTTTGTAGGCTCGCCGCACCGGGATTTACGGTTCCAATTTTGTAATCGCTAGCTTGTAGCACCTTACTCCCAAGCACAGTTCCGCCCCTAGAAAAGGAAACCAAACCGGGGAAGCTATGCGGGAGACCTGTCGATACTTGTCTCGCAGAATACAACCTAAATCCCACGATTCGCTTAGGCGTGCTGAGCGTAAAAGTGATTGTAACAGGATTGCTATCCGGACTCGCAAAAACGTCATCAATCCACCCGTACTGCCCATCGAATATGTACGAAGCGCTGAAATCCGACGAGAACGTAGGGTTGGTTGATGTGACTGTCGCCAACGAACCATCGATTGCGGTTACACCATTAGTGGTATGACTACCGAGTGGCTGGATTCCGGACGAGTTTCCCTCCCCATCGATGAGTTCCACCCAAAACCAATAGGTCGTATCGGGTTTTAAACCGTTAACCGTTTTGAGTCCGTTATCGTAATCGTAGCTTACCCCAGGATCAATAGTGCTCGTAGCGGTGCCTATGAAATCTGACGTTACCGTGGTGTACGACCCTACCGGGATACTGCTTGTTGTGTTTTGGTAAAGCCGAATCTCACCGATATCACTCATTTGTTTATGAAGAGCGATTTTCCACCGATTTCGGAACTTGGGGTGCCCTATCCTCTAGCCTCGTGATTTCCGAAGAGACGTGGCGAATAAACTCAGACATATCCCTAAACACCATCGTCCATCGTGCTTGTGAGAAAGGACTCCGTGTTGATTTCTCTGAGGAGCTCCCCGTACCGGGTACTCAACTCGTCGTGTTTGTTATACCTTTCAGACCACCGCATTGCCCCAGCAAGGCTCGAAATCGCACCAGCAACGAGACTAAGACACCCCGAAACTGTTACCGCAACCCCGTAGTCGCCTATATTCTGAACCCCAAAAACAATATTTGTGCACCCCACAAGAAGAGTAAGTAAGAGATTGGAATACACCGAGAAATCGTATTTAGCCTTGAAATACCTGTACGCTTTTCCGTGGAGATGTCTTTGTTTTCTGGAGAGCTCACGCCATCGGAGTAACAAAGGGTTCTCAATCTCAATGCTTACGCGATCGCTAGAACCGGTCCGATCACTCATTTGCTTCATCGGAACACAAATTGACCGACCAGCGAAGGATCGCTAAACCCCACGTTGAGTTGGCTCCGACTCACAATATTGGATACCTCGTGGCCCAACGAGTTGGTTCGGATTGATGTTGTGAAACCTAGCAAAGTGTTACGCCCCACGAAGGTAACAATGGTGGGTGTGTTTGTTCTGAGCTGGCTGATATCAACGGTAACCACCGAGTTGCTCATTTACTAGGATTATACAGAATCGCTGAACGATAAGGTGATGTTCAGTCTGGATTCCTCGAAGCCCGGTGTGGGGTCTAGCGAGGACGAGTCAAGCGTCGGGGGAGTTGTGTCGGAAGCGGTTGTGATCGTAGTAGGTGTGGAGGCCGTGACGGCGCTCTCGTTCCCGACTCTGTCTCGTGCCAACAGCCACCCGTAGTATGTGGTCCCCGGCGAAAGCCCCGTGGTCGCGTGTGAAGTGACCGTACCCCCGAGAGCCACTCCCGAAGCCTTAATAGCAGAAGCGGTAGGCGCTGTGGTTTGCGTGTCGGAAACCCAAAGATAAAGAGTCTGAACCGCATCGTTGTCGCTCGCCGAAATCGTGATATCGATCTCCGAGGTCGCCGGTGTGCCCGCGGCCATCGTGAACGTGGAGATTACCGGGTCGGTGTTATCCTGTGTCGTGTAGCTCCCTAGAGGCGTGATGGACTCGTTTCCGCTATCGTCCACAAGCCGAATCCAGAAGTATCGGAGCGCGTTGGGGGCACCAACAATGTACGTAGTGCTGAGAGTCGAACCCGAGATTGATGAGGAAATATCGGTTTCCGAGCGCGTAGCCATGTTGTTAACGGTATTAACACCGAGGTGAGCCTCGGCAACTGTCATGGTTTGGTTAAATCCGAAGAGAAAATCGACATCGGTTTCGGATAACGTTGCAGAGAACGAAACGAGGAGCTCCGAAAGAAGTTCAGGATCGATCGTAAACCCTTTCCCGAAAAGCTCGACGAACGCCATCCTCACCTCTTGCATCCCAAACCCAATGAGACGGCCCGGAAACTCGATACTTGGCGTTGATGTCCCAAAGGTGTGACGGTTCATTTAAGACGAGGTCAGAAAGTGTTATTCAATCCGTGCAGTAGAAGGTTATGCAAACGACATAATGCGACGCGTCGCTCGCTAGCTCGTAGGACACAGCATCACGAAGCTCTAGTGTTAGAAACCCCATATGATCTAGAGGTGGACGAATCAGGATACCGACCGTGTCGCCGCATACCGGTTTGATTGTCTGTTTATACCCGTAGTACTTCTCGGCGGAATCGTCGTTGGTTCCAGGGAGGTACGCCAGAACGCTTCGGTTTTGGTGCGGGTCGATCACAATGCTTGGCGTTGAGATGACAAGTCATGAAGGAAGGGAGCCTAGGGCCTTATCAACGTACACAGGGGAACAATAGCTCACCGCCACGTTCCATGGGCTCGTGCGGTCCATTTCGAAAGTTTTGAAATCGAATGGTATGCGCACAACGCTAGAGTCTCCGGTAACAACCCCTGTGTTTACCCATAGGTGGTAAAAACTCTGGGATATGGGGCGCTCCGGATCGTCTGTCCAGAACACAAGGCTGAAACTGAAATCCTCGTTATCCGAAGGCGTGAACGTCGAAACCTCGCTAGATGTGGTGTTCATAGTTTGAAATAATTTTAATCGGAGTTCGCTTAGAGTTGCAAGGTTATCTCCCAAGGTTATTCCTCCGCAAGCTGTCGACTGGAGGTATGGTATATCGCACATAACCCCGTAGTATGCCGTTTGCCTAGCCGAAGGCAGGAGAGCCAGGATGGGATCCTTGTTACCCTGATTCCAAGCTTTGTGTGTGTTGATCGCCGGAAACGACGAGCATGTTAGCAGGAGAGATAGCGGACGTCCTGTGTTTTGCTCATAAGATGACCCCATAGATGACCCAACAACCGGTGTTATCCACTCGATACCAAAGCGGACCAACCTACCGGCGTATTCGTTGAGACGACCCCGCCCCATATCAAACGCAAAATCGTACATCTCGCCGCGAGAACGGTCCGCGGAACTTACGAGGATGCGGCTTATCATTTATCTAACATTCAGACCTAAAAAACCGTCTGGGCCATGCCGCTAGGATCGATGAAGAGGATCGCATCCTGGTGGGTGAAGGTATCGATACGGAGGGCATTGGCAAGGGCAGCTGCAAACTGGGCCTTGAGGTAGATGGTGGATGTAGACACGTCCACCCCGCTCTCCGATACCATGCTCTTGTGGCTCTGGGTCTCAAGGTCCTGAGCAATTATGTATTTACCGTCGCTCGCTGTCCAAGTGGTTTTTGATATGATCCCATGATGGTCGAGAGTGCCGTATGCATGGAACGCCTTCTGAAGCTCGGCAAACGCCTCGGCATTAGAGTCGACAGGTTTCTGGGGAATTAGCTGGCCCCCAACATCGTACTGCCAGCGACCAGCATCGCCGATAGGATTATGACGAGAGGAAACTGTCTTCTTTGTCCCGTCGCCCATATTCGATTGAAGACGGAAAATCGTGAAAAGGGTTTTGAGCGATCGGTAGTTTCCGCTAATGAGCGTATTGATTAGCGTAGATCCACTCTCGACGCTCGAGGCGTGGTTGCTAAAGGTGGTCATGGGGATACGGTAACCGCTAGCGTTCGCCTGGGAAATTGCGCTGGCCACAGAACCATCAAGCTTCACGATTTCGCAGCATAGCTCAACGTCGTTCACCTGCCAATCACGAGCCGCGGTGGAGACCTGAGGATCCTCCTTGCTCGCAAGCGTGAGGTTGAGGCGGAGGTGGTTTCGTACCATGTCTCCGATGGGGATGTATTTGTGTTGCATGGAACCTAGCACTCCCGAGAGCAACGGCACGCAAACGGTCACGGAGTCCCCGCCGTTGATCGTAACACCCTTGCGATCGGTCGCGCCCATGTCCATCCCCTCAGTAACACCACCTGCATAGGCCATCTGCTGGATATCACCCTGCGCATCTAGGAGCATGTGGTAAAGCGCCGGGTACTGTTCGATGTACTCCAGAACATTGCTACCATATACCACCTCAAGCAGACGGATGACCGCGGAGGCACTGTAGTCCAGAGTCAAGGTGTCTGTAGAGGTTGATTCGGTGTTTTTGAGCGAGAACTTCAGATACGACTGCCGGGTATTAAGAAACTCCCCCTTATTTCCGCAGGGAATCGAGAGCTGAATTGTATCACCGGGGCTGAAAGTGCGCCCGTTGATTGGCGGAAGGTGGTGGCGGTACTTCATTGCCGAGACGGCGCGAGGCTTAGCTGCGTACACGAAAGAGTCAGAAAATCCGCTCATGGTTTTATTTCAAGACCACAATTTTTTTAGGAGCCCCTTTCGAGCCGCGAACCTCTCCCTCGTATGGATTTGTAGGCATCCTTCACAGCACCCGCGCCGGCTCTAGCGGCTCCCAAATCAAGACCCTTACCAGCCAAAGCGTTCTCAGCCACGCCACCGAGAGCCCCAACACCCTTGGCTGCTCCGCCCAGAGACGCGCTCAGAGCCGCCGCTTCCGGCCCGATCCCAGGGATCGACGCTAGTACCGGCGTGGCTCCTAGAAGAAAATTTCCGACCTTGTTACCTACCGTGCGTACCCCGTGGCTGATTTTCGTCCCCATGCTTCTTAGCGACCGACCGAATTTCGAGAAGAAGCTCATGTTTTTAATGGAGACCCACATAATTTCGCGACAAAGGCTACTGGGCCTTTGTCAAAGCTCCTTGAAGTCTTTTTCGGAGCTCGTTTGCGGTCCCTCTCGTGGGCAAGCCTAATTCGCGGAGACGATCGCGAACGTCGTCCCTCGTCATACTCATAACCGGATCCGGATCGGTTCCCATATCGCGTGTTTCGCGTTTCCTTGTTTGGGTATTGGCGTCGGCCATGATCGGCGTAGGAGTTTGTGTCTCGGCCTCCCTCACCAAGCGAGACCGCTCGGCCGACCCGCCTAGGGTATGACCTTCCGTACTGAGACCCAAGGGAACCCCCGTGTTTTGCGGGATTGCCATCGGTTCCATCGGCCGCGCCCCAAATCCGTAATCAATAGTGATAGGCGAATAGCTGTTGTACCCCTTCTCGAAAGGAATGAACGGAGGCGCGGCCTCGCCACCCGCCCCTCCGCTCTGGACAACATTGACACGCACATTCTGCGAAACCGATTGGGTTGCTCGCCTCCTAGGCCTGCCGGAGGCTGCTGGAGTCTTGCGCGGCGCTTGTTTCTTCTTGGGAGATTGCTTACGGGATCCCTTAGCTTTCCTCGCCATGGCTTTTTATAAGATCAAACCTTTTATAAAACTTTGTTTGCTCCACATCCGCGAACAGGAACGAGTACTGATCATCAAACACGAACCGCATGAGTCGCTCGGCCTCCGCCTTATCCATAGAGATCAACTCATCGAAAATCGCCGCGTACTCTTTCTTGTTGCGGGGTTTGAACATCGCAAAGTGGGAAAGGGTTTTTCTGATCGACAGAGGCATCGCGATGTACGACTGGATTAACACGATAATCGAAAGCCTGTAATGCCGCCGATTGTATATGAGATCCTTAATTTCGCGCTGGATATCGTTGTCCTTCAGTGCGACCGTAACGTCGTCCAGGATGACCAAGGAATTCTTTTTGCTCTCCCCGGATTCCCGAACGGATCCCCGGATGGTTTCCAACGTTTCGTAATCGAGTTCGTCGTACATACGGTCGTGGCCTTCAAAAGGATTATCCTTGATACTCGCCACAGAATGCGAAGGCATCACGACGTGCACATGGTGGAACGCTTTACAGTATGCTTTGCGACTCGTGAGAAGATTAATCATTAACGAGGTCTTCCCGCTACCCGCCGAACCGATAATCGCCAAAAAGAAGGGGCGACACGGAAGAGGGTCGGTTATTTGCTTCGATATCGGTTTATCACACATGAACTCCGGAGGGCTTACCTTGAAGGCCGATCGGTGAACTATTTCGAATTCTGCTTTCGGCATTGTTTCTTTATCTTTGATTTGATTTCCTTTGGATGCGCCTCCGCCCAACAATGAATCTCCAGAAGTTCACATTGCTCGTCGGAGAAACCGGGGTACTTCGCCTTCCACCAATCCCGCTTTCCGTAGTTAGGTTCGCGGAGTAAAAGAAAATCGATATCATCGATCTTGGGAGGTTCAGTTGGCATTTTTTGTATAATAGACAAATAAATGGGCCCATGGATGCGAAGCCTGCCTTTGGTAACGATCGTGTGGAGGAGTCTGGTAGCCCTCGGGATGACAGCGTACTTGAGCGAAAGTCTGACTCAGGTGATGAGCAACCGGAAGAGGGACCAGGAGAAAGAGGAGTAACAAAGCGTCCTCCTAGTAGTCGGCAAGAAAAGCACCTTGAGAGGGCTCGGCGAGCAAAATCCGAAAAGCGGGTTCTCATGGAGAAGCTCTACGAGGAATTTATGAGCCCGAAACCCAAACCCGCACCCGCACCCGCCCAAAAACCACGCAAAAAGGTAGCTTCCCTGCAGCTTCCGCCGCCATCAACCCCCATCGACATCCCAAAAACACGCAAAAAGTTAGCTTCCCCGCAGCTTCCTCCGGATGAGATCGAGGATCCGCGCGAGGTTCCCCGTAAACCAAGGGTCGCGAAACCTCGTGTGACCAAACCGAAGGATCCCCTTGGAGCTCAATTCATATTCTACTAGTAATAAGATGCTGCAACAGTTGTTCCTCGATACCCAACATTCGGACTTCGAACTTCAGGATGGTAGTCATGTGTTTTGGCTTCCCGACTCGATCGTTGTCCCGGAAAGGCACTTTCTAGAGGCTCGGCTCCTAAACGCGTGGATCCCACATACGTTTTATACGGTTTTCGACGAGAACGATACGCTCGCGATCCAATTTATTCCAGCCGGCGATCCCGAAGGGACTGTACAAGTTATCAAGCTTCCCCACGGAAACCGCTCGATCGATGAGTTGATTGAAATCATCAACCCGCAGTTCCAAAACAGTTTTGTAATGGAGTACGTGCAGGCCACCAACAAGATCGCGTTCGTTTCCGATAAAGATATCGAAATGGTCATCGAGCCCGCCACAACATGCGGAACTTTGCTTGGACTAGCGGCGGGCGACGAAAGTGTGGATGGGCAGCTGGTTGCGTCCCGGGGGGTTGACCTAACGCGAACCTCGTCGATTTTCATGCGAACTTCGTTGCACACCTCCAATCGCGATCCCATCACGCGGCGAACCTCGGACGTCCTCGCAAAGATCCCTTTGACATGTCAATTCAACGAACTCGAGCACTATTCAACGGACGCTTGGGTCGAGTGCCGGAATATGGCTGTCTCCTACATCGTTTGTCGGCTCGAAGATGATAACGGTCGGTTTCTTGATCTGAATGGGGGGAGATGGACCGCCACAATAAAACTCCGAATAACAAAGAACGATGAACCGATCCCGGATAGCGTCCGCGCCCTTACAAGTGAACGGCAGGAGGAGACTAGAGGTCGACAACTCCGATCTCCAGCTGGAGATAGCGAGCCTAAGCAACGAGATAGCAACAACGGGAGCAAATCTGAATGAACTCGAAGGTGATGTCGAGACTCTCAGCAACGATGTTTGGACGGAGCTTGAAAATATTAACATCGATATTACGACGATAAACAACGAACTTGCGGCGATAGATCTTACGCAGTATATCCCGCAATCCGAAAAATCCGATTTTCAGGTTCAAATTTTACGCACACCGATAATAACACCAGTAGGACTAGCTAACGAAATCGAGGTGGTTGCGTCGCTCATCCCTCCGGATAACGGGGTTTTCGGTGCTGTCCACGATCTAGGTTCCGCCGCTTCCCCTTGGCGTGATTTGTATGTTTTGGGAGCTACTTTTTCGAACCCCGATTCCTTGCGTTTCACATCGGTCGACGGTGTAGAAGGAGATTACTCTCTCGCGGATCTCATCGAGTTTGCTGCGGGAGGAGGTGCCGGCGATCTAGTTGTTAAGCTCGTTGCTAGCGATGAAGGCGGCGGTAACGCCGTCGTGGGCACGGCGGCAGACACTTTCGACCTAGGGACGTTAACGGACCCGTGGCGCGCTGTTCATACCGACGAAGTAGCTGTGGGTCAAATAACCGAAACGTCTAGTTTCGTCGGGATCGTGGTAAAAGGCGATCTTATCCCGTTCAACAACAACCCCGGGTTCCCACCGTTGTCCAGAGTCGGTAATAGCGTTTTACCGTGGTTAGAAGGCCATTTCGGGAATCTTTACGCCGCAAACGTCTTTATTCCCGATGGTCAAGGTGGTAACAGGCGAATCCTGCTTGAAGGGGATGCTATAACGGGGTCGGTCGACTGGAGTTACCTGACAGGGGACCAATCGGTTGTAAACCTCTCGGGTTTCAACCTCGATATCGACTATACGGGCCCTCAAGGTCCTGCGGGCCCGGCAGGAGCGGATGGAGCGGATGGGCCTCAGGGACCGCAAGGGCCTGCGGGGCCAGTTGGCGCCTCATCTACTGTGCCTGGACCTGAGGGGCCTCAAGGCCCGGCGGGACCGCAAGGGCCGGCGGGTGCCGATTCCACTGTGCCTGGACCACCTGGAGAGCAAGGCCCGGCTGGGCCGCAAGGGCCGGCGGGTGCCGACTCCACTGTGCCTGGACCACCTGGAGAGCAAGGCCCGGCTGGGCCGCAAGGGCCGGCGGGTGCCGATTCCACTGTGCCTGGACCGGAGGGGCCTCAAGGGCCGGCTGGGCCGCAAGGGCCGGCTGGGCCGCAAGGGCCGGCTGGTGCCGATTCCACTGTGCCTGGACCACCTGGAGAGCAAGGCCCGGCTGGGCCGCAAGGGCCGGCGGGTGCCGATTCCACTGTGCCTGGACCGGAGGGGCCTCAAGGGCCGGCTGGGCCGCAAGGGCCGGCTGGTGCCGATTCCACTGTGCCTGGACCACCTGGAGAGCAAGGCCCGGCTGGGCCGCAAGGGCCGGCTGGTTCTGACGCGAATGCGGACTGGGTGACGCTTCCTAATCGACCGATTTGGACAGACAAGTACATATACACGCAAAATGTCGGCCCACAAATGTGGCCCACCGAAACCACCAACTACGATATTGTTTCACTGGATAGTATCACTCCGACTACCAACGAAAGTTTCAACCTGGGTCAGGACGGATTGCGATGGAAGTTCGTGTACGCACAGACGGGTCGGTTCTCGGACAACATCGAAATCGGAAGCATCGCTAACCACGCGAGAATTGGGTATGATACCGCTTCTAACCTAATGTCGGTAAACCGTCCCTTGCTCCTTCCGCGAAGCCCCGAGCTGGATACCGAGGCCGCGAGCAAGGCCTATGTCGACGCCAATTCTAGCTCGGGGCCCGTTGATTGGGCCAGTGTCGTCGGAACAACCAAACCAAACATCGATCGTATTGGCGACGTAAATCGGACACACTTCGATATAATACCGGCAACGGGCGGAACCCTTGCCCTCGGGAGTGCTTCAAGCAAATTCTCTGACGTTTATGCGGAGACCGGAGTGTTAACAACAGGGGTTTACGCGGGGAACATCCAAACATCGTTACTCAACCTCACGGGCGTTATGAGCTTGAACGGGTACAAAATTACTCAGGTAGGCGCCCCGACCACCGGGACGGACGTGGTCAATAAAAATTATGTCGACGTCGCGGTGTCGAGTATCTCTCCATCGTGGTCCGTGATAGTCGACAAACCAGTTTGGACCTCCAAGTTTACCCAGTCGACAAACGGGAATCCCACACTCGAAACGGCGTCGCTTAAAATGGGCGGCAACGTGATATACGATCTAGCTGAGCCGATAAACTCTCACCACGCGGCCACAAAGAACTACGTTGACACCTCCAGGGAAATCTTATCCTCAATGCTTGCCATCAACGCCTCGGGTTTGGCGTCGGTAAGCGTTGAGCAGGGTGGTGGGATAAACACATCCGACTCTAGCGAGTTTATGTTTTTACTAGTTAGCGTCGACCGGTTCTTCCTAGCTGGGGCACCCCCTGGCGGCGGAACGTATACTTCCGGTAAGATCGTTTATTCGGTATTCGGCCAGGATGACGGTCTCTTGAAAGGCTCGGCTGAGCATAACTTAACACCTAACTCGGTGACTGGATTTGATATAACTTCGGCTTATCTGTACCCCTCGTGGAAGAGCGATGCAAACTATTTCAACGCATTGGTGAAGGTTTCTCTAACATACACGGTCACCGTTGGAGGCGTGATTCATACGATCGATTATGGTTCGACCGTACTATCCATCGATAACTACGTTCTGGCTCCAAGCATACAAACCATCACCGCGAATTCCTAGAGTCTGGCGCGCAGTCCCATAGCAATCGCATCGCATAAAAGTTCGGCGACGAGGGGTCGTTACCCGTGATGTTGCCGCGTTTGTCCCGTATCCCACCGGCGCGTTTGCAATAGTTTTCTTGGCGCGCCTTATCGTGGTGAACCGTGAAATCCTCGTACCGGGTATCGCCGAAGTGTACGCTGGTTCCGTCGGGACGCTCGATCATCCACTTCTTGTTTTTGCGATGGGACTCCGATAACTTCCCGTTAATCTTCCATTTTTTGCGAAGAGACTCAACGATATCCATTGTTTTGCTTAGGTACTAGATTTGTCGCGCCGGGATGACATTTTTATTATATAATTCCAAATGCAGGCGGCATCGCGAGAAATCAATCTCGCTCGGATACGCGGCCATATCGAAGCTTCCGAGGATCCGGTTCGCGTGTTCGCTGACGAGTTCGATGCCGGCGATATCGACACACGCGACGCTCTATACACGATTTGGGAAGCGAAATTCATGGGCCGCACCGATGACCCAAGCAAAGCCGAGAGACGCTTTTCGCAATACCTATCAGCCGGCCGCCGGTCGAGGCCGCGGAGAACCGCTCGAGCCATCAGGGATACCCTCGCGTTGGCTGCGGGAGCTCGAACGAAGATCCAATTTTTACTCGGAAAAACCGCTTCGGTTTCTATGCCCGAGTGGATGTGGGTCACCGTGTATAAGACGCGCGTCGAATTGATTTCCCCCGCAGCGCGAGCAGCCGCCACGAATAACTCCCACTTGCGTTTGCTGTTGGAAATGGTTTATATCGGTCACCGCCGCGACTCGGTCGTCGTTCGAGATAGGGTGCGTTTATCCGATGCGCGTCGGCGTACTAGATCGGCTAATGGCTTGGTTGAATTGACCCGTATTTTGCTTGATGAGGGGTTGACGCACGGACGTGATTTCAAATTTGATGAGTTTTGGACTGAGGAGGTGCTTGGTCGGGTCGACCACGGCCACGGACTTGAGTCGAGTAACGCAATCGATGCTAGTGTTCGCGAAGACCAAATCCGGCTAGATGTTATCGATAAGTATTTACTCGGAAACGGTCCCCGACCATTCAATGCGAAAATCGATAATAGTTTACTAGGCGTTACCAACATATCCGGCTTGTTAGGTCCGCATACTCGTCCACTTAATCAAATTGATGTTGTTCGGGTAAGAGGCAAGATCGATCGCGCCAACATACTTCTGAAAAGCAAATGGAATGATTATCGTCGTAAATTCATGTTAGATAACCGCGGTAGGCGTGTTCTTCCTCAAGTTGGTGTTACAGAGGATGGGCTAGGTCAGAAGAAAACGGCCGAGCTAACACAAGCTCAGAGAGCCGCAAAGCTACGAGCTATGAATGCGGCAGCGTCTTCTTAAGCGGTAATCGCACGGTGGTGTCCATGCGCAAGTGTGTTAACACCGTCGGAGCAAATCCACCGCTTCGTATCAATAGGACTCAGTCCTATCTTGGATATGGAGTTGGTATGGATCTTTTGGTTGCGGCTCTGGATACATGTTTGCTGAACACAATGGATGGCGCCCCCCAACACCTCCTTGTATAGCTCCATGTTCAAGTCCCGCTTGATCACATACTTCTTCACACCCTTGCATGTCGATTTGTATTTTGCGGCTCCGTCGATACCAACCTTTTCGTACGAATACACCTTGGGCCGGAGTCCGACAAATTCGCTCATCACCGCAAACTCACCATCCGCGCACTCGTCCTTAAACTTTCCAAGCACCTTCTTGTTAGACTTGTCGTGGAGCGGGTGGTCAGCCGGAAACCCAGACAAATCAAGGTGTTCGCGCATCTCGCTCATATCCTTGTAGAGATCCGGAGTCTCGATTAGATAACAAAGACTGTCCGTATCGGTAAACATGAGCTTCAACTTGTCGCCATACCGCGGGATCATGGTCTCGTAGTGGTATTGGAACATGTGGCGCTTTGACAAATCCAAAATCGACGCCCCCATGAAGATCGGTTTGTCGAGCACAGCCTTATCCATTTTCATATCAACACCCATGAGGTGGGTTTCCTTCTCATCACCAACCGGAACAAGGCGCTTGAATGTCGCGCGCCCCGTATACTTTGCGCGTTGGTTATCGTTGGTAGCAAACTTGAAATTTGATCGGGCGCGTACGTTTTCCATGGTCTTCCCGAAACAAGAATTGTTCATCAATTTATAAAAATCCTTCTCGAAATCATTCTTTGCATTCGCGCGCTTGGTCGTGTTGAACTCAATCCAAGGCCTCATGATATCCTGTTGATCACACCAAATCACGCGGTGAAGCTTGGTAACCACCATACCGTGCTTGACATATAGCTGAAGAGCCCGCGCATCCGTCTTATACTTGGTGCGATCCTTGAAGTGACCCGCAAGCTTTTCGCACGATACGATTTTTGAATCGGTATTCGCAGCCATCTCCCGACAGTACGAGCTAGCATCCTCCTTACCGAGTGTGACCTTCTCTGGCGCGAGCGGGAGATCGTTATGCGTATCATGGAGATGCTCGGGGTAATGCAAATCCACCTCCACAAAGCACCCCTGATTTCCTTCCCAATTACCATTCAAAATATCGTCAATGGTCATGGTTTCATCCCATCGAAATCCGTGGGTTGGTAGATACTGAACCATGCTGAGACCATACAAATTGTTGGCATCTTGGTAGGAAAGCCACGTGTTGGGTTTCTTCGGCTCGTACCCGGGGACATACGGGTTGTTCGCGCGCGCATGGCGAGTCGTGATTTGCGAAACACCTCCTCGGATAGCCCCCTCGAAAAACGAGTACATATCGGGATCGGTGGTTAGCTCGATATCCTTGTACCCTTTTTGTCCCGCCATCTCGCGGAGTGCACTAAATGCGAAGCTCGGGAGCGATATGAAGTGCATCGGGTCTAGCCCGTAGTCGTCAAGGGCAAGACTCCGGAAAGCCTCGCAAACATCCGCCAAGAGAAGCACATCACCAACAAGGTAAACATCGTGGTAATCTTGGAAAGTCTTACACCCGAGCTTATTCCATACCCACTTAGCTCTCAAGTAATCCTCCTCTTTACACGGGGTATCCGTCAAGTCGTTGTGGAATGCCTCGATAGGAGGGAGCTTTGTGGTGGAAAATTGAGCCAACTTAGCCCATTTGTAAGGGTAAACACCCTTGCGGCTGAACTTGATCATCTCCTCATCGGTCATCGATTTACCGAAGTACTCCTTGAATCTCGGCGCGTTGTTTGGGTTGTCACCAATCAAGTTATTAGCGAGGGTTTCGAGAGATGCGGACACGAAGGCACACGAATCAATGAAACGGAAGCCGCTAAAAGAAACCGTCTTGAAATTTTCGGAGTTGTTCGGCACCGCTTGGATCCCCGTATCGTACTTGTCGCCGACCCGACTCAAGGCATCAAGCATATGGTGGAAATCGTACCCGGTTCCGTTATGGAAAACCACCGGTATCTTATTGGAACACATCTTGATCTGCAGATTGCATGAGTTATGACACGCTCCGATATAGTTGCCGGTTGCGTGGTCATGGTGGCGCACACGATCTTCACCCAACTCCTTCTTGCAATGATGACATCTCTCGGCTTTTTGGAAATTATTTTCATCCTTAGCCGTCATGACCATCGGTGTGTTCCGAGTCCAATCCGCGTATAGTTCGGGGTACAACTCACCCAACCTCTTTACGAAGTGGTCGGCCGCGTTGTTGCCAACATACTTTTCAACAATACCGTTCGCCGTGCTTCCTACTACATCGGAAACAATCGTAAAGCCGTAGGAGATTGCCTTGTGAACGTCAACATGTTCCGATCCGGAACCGTACCTCTCGTTGACCGTAACTAGCTCCGCCTCGGTATCCGCATATATCACGACCGGGCACCTCATTGTGTGTTCCGGCTTGGCCTTCAGCTTGATTGACGCACTCTCGGGATTAGGCATCTCGGTACGAACCGCATCTAGGAGCGCACAACCCTCAGAGTGCCTAGCTAGGTGTTTTGGATCACGAAAACCTGTCAAACATCTCTCGCATACGTGCATGTGGGTTCCGTCTCCCGAGTTGATCAAGCGGCTTAGTGACTTGATAAGGACATAGTGGTCATCGTGGATCAAGAGGTTGATGTGCTTGTCTAGCTTGGACTTTGAAATGCGTCCGATAATCACCTTACCCCCTACGATCTCGTATACATTAACCGAGATACCGTTCAGCCTCTCGAACTTGTCAATGTCGCTTAGCTTAACTGGAAAAGGGATTCCCGAGAAATTAAGCTCATCCTCGAAAGGCCGGTACTTGGACACGCGGTCGGTATGCTGATCCACTGGATGAAGGGAAGCCAAAACACTCCACATGAAACACTTATCATCGTTGTTTTTGACGTTGATACACGCTTTCTTGGATGCAACCCAAGTCGGAAGTGGTTTGTACCCGCGCGCGGTCCTAGGCTTGAACGAGGATGTTCCGACACTAGCCGATACAACCCTGCGGAATACCCAATTACTCCCAATTCCATTCGATAAAGACGAATGCTCGATGATCGTATCCGGTCCTGTCGTTTTTGTTTGAAGACGAAATAGATTGGTATCGATATCACCAATAGAATAAACCGTATCATTCTCATTGAAAAAGATCGTGAGCGTCTTCCAAACCTCTTGATTGTCCATGATAATCCTTGATTGATACTCGAGCTGGATAGTGATCCAAGTCTTGAACTTCATGTCGCGAGGTAACGATGATACTTTGCCTCTAAGGATGCTACCGTACGTTGCCAATATGTCCGTCATGTTTTCATCGAATCCCGAGGATATCGGAGTGATATTCCATTTGTTAACCCCAGGAAAATTATTTGGTTTGGTCCTGGGACCGACAACGATACGATTGCGGCGGGTGGGGACGGACTCCTCAATATCATAGGACATAATATCGGCGATGTTCCTAGCCTGGCGCTCGCGTAAGCCCGCGTAGGCCCTCTCGATGGTACGCACCGCAGGAAGAATCCGACGTCCTGAGGCACTGCGAGAGAGGTTATTCCGTATAGCGGTCCTACGACGTACAACCGTGCGTTGCTCTTTTGTAAGCTTGGCCCTGGACCGACGTCCGGAAGATGTATATGCTCCAGGATTTTCGGCTCGAAGGGCAGCGGCAGCAGCCTTCCTAGCTTCATTGGCGGCCCGTAGGGCTGCAAGTTGTCTCTCGCGACCTGTTAGTGGAGGCATTCCGACAGCCCTCCTAAGGGTATTGTCGCGAGATGCCTCCGCGTAGGCTCGATTGATGATTTCCCTAGCCTCCGCGATGGTCTGGCGACGGGGAATGTCGGGGACGAGGATGTTCATTTGTGAGTGGCTCATTTTATATACCACGAGAAAAAAAATTCGCAATCTGAACTCAACTCATGATTTTTGGTGTCCCATGAATTCCAAGGATTTCTGAGCTCGCGATATTCATCACGGGGTACTACGTCGTATGACTTTTTGCGTGCGATATGCGCCGCGGGGTACTACACCGCCTCAATTTTGCGGCTACGAGCTGTTTACCCGTATGTTTTTAATTAGCCGACGATGGGTTTACTCAATATTCGTGGTCCCAGGGTTTTCGGTGAGTATGTCTGCGTTTGAAGCAACGCTTTTTGCATCGACACCCTCAGTTTGGAATTTAGCGGCTTCAGCTTCCGCTAGCTTCTTTGCTTTTCGCCTTCTAGCAGCTTCTCGTTGAAGTGTACGATACCGTTCCTTGTTATCTTCGCGCCACTTCTTGCTACGAGCACTAATCGCTTCCTTGTTGGATTGATAATAGTTTTGCCTCCATTCTATAGCTCTTTCTATGTTGTTCTCAACCCATATCCTGTGGGTTTCCACTTGACGTTGGCGTTGGGATTCGGTAAGCCTTGAATATGATGACATATACTCCTATTACTTTTAAATCCAACAAAAAATTGTTAGATTACAAACGCATCGGGACGCAACCCACCAGTAGCGACTACCTGTAATCCTTACCCCACGACTACCCGCGGAATGCGACGACTCCCGGCGCGGGGGTTCACCGGAACTCGACGATTACCGCGACTAACTACGACTAACTACGACTGACCTCGGAAAAACTACTCACGCCTCGGGACTCTCTACGGGTACCGGTGCTATGCACCGCTAACCGCTACGCTGGTACCACGTAGTGGCGCCACGTAGTGGTACCACAGAGTGGCGCCGATTATTATAAATCGGTACCCCGACTAGTTGACACGTCAGACGTACGGGTTTATTTGAAATCACACGCGATTACATGGTAAGCGGCGGAATTACAAAAAATCACACGGGAAATACACCAAAAATCATAAAATCAAACACCAAACACCGCGGAATGAGGGGGTGGTCCAGAAAGGGCCTCTCTACATACACATCATTCGCGCCATGGTCGCTACAGTATATAATTACATGAGCTAGCACCAGAAGGCGATATCGCTACAGTATATGAATCGATTTGGTTCTGTGGGCGTACGTATCGGTACGTGCTGTACGTACGAAGTATATCCACCAGGTTTCTCGTATTCGCGAAGGACAGAAAGGTCGTAATCGAGACGTAACAGCCAGTCAGCCACATGTATAGCACCCCCCGCCCCCCCCCCCGCCCCGTTCCTACAACCCCAGAACTCCACATGCCCGCCGGGCCACTGGGAGCCACCTTCCGGCCACCTTTCTGTCGTCTGCGGTGCACGGACCACGCAGAGCTACTGCACGCAGCGGTTCGACAAGTTACTTCCTGTGCATGCCTGTGTGGCCGCCGTGAAGAGGCGGTGGGCGCGGCTTGAGCGGTGGGCGCGGCTCGCTCGGCGGGGTTCGCGCGCCGCCGCGGTAGTCGAGCCCACCCCGGCGGGGCGCTGTGCCGCAGCAACCGGAGCGCCCTGCTCGCTGGGCTGGGCCCGTTAGTTTACGATGTACTTGTTGGCGAACCGTGCGCAGAATGTGGACCCGGATAAGGAGGCGCAGGTGGTTCAGTACATGCGCCGGGGGCTGAAGCGCACCGACTCCTTCTCCACGTACGCGCGCAAACAGGGGCTGAAGCAAAGCTCCTCCCGCGCGTTCCGGGCCTGGACCTACGTGAGCTACCGGTGCAACCTCATCGCGCGCAGCTCGCTGTTCACCAACTTCATCACCGCCGTCATCATCCTGGCGTCCGCGCTGGTGGGGGTGCAGACGTACCCCTCCATGGAGTACATCCCGGGGCGGGAGACCAACAGCGCCGCGAGCAAGGTGTGGAACGTGATGGACCAGGTGGTGCTGGCCATCTTCACGCTGGAGGTGGTGCTCAAGGTGCTCGCGGAGGGGAACGCCCCGTGGCACTACTTCTTCAAGTTCGCCACCGCGTCAAACGAGGACGAGTTGGGCGCGGAGCCCGATTCCCTGCCCAGCATGTGGAACGCGAGCCAGACATTTGCCTCCGCCGTCTCCACCAAGGCGAGGAAGAAGAAGCGGAGGAAGAAGCAGCCCGCCGCGGCGCACGAGAAGCCCGGCTTCGCAAACATGAAGCTGGACTTTTGGAATATCTTTGACTTTGCGGTCGTGGTGGTGTGCTACCTCCCGCTGGGCGCCAACATGGTGGCCGTCATCCGGCTCTTCCGCCTGCTGCGGGTGCTCAAGCTCGTGCGCGCCCTCCCCGAGCTGCAGGTCCTCGTCGTGGGCCTGCTCAGCTCCCTGACGTCCATCTTCTACGTCTCCACGCTCCTCTTCCTCGTGTTCTACCTCTACGCCATCCTGTCGGTGACCATGCTGCGCGAGAACGACCCCGTGCACTGGCCGAACCTGGAAACCGCCTTCATGACGCTGTTCCGGATGGCCACCCTGGAGGACTGGACGGACGTCATGTACACGGCCATGCTCGGGTGCGACGTGTACAAGCTCCCCTTCCGCCGGGAGCTGTGCACCAGCCCCAAGCCGATGGGGTGGATCGCGGCGCCGATGTTTGTGTCCTTTGTGATCGTTGCGACCTTTGTGGTGCTCAACCTCTTCATCGGCGTGATCAACGAGAACATGGGGCTCGCCAAGGAGCAGCTGAAGGAGATGAAGAAGGCCGACCTGCACGGCAAGATCCCGGAGGAGGAGGCGGCGGAGCTGCGCGAGCTGTTCGCGCTGAGCAAGCGGGTGAAGAAGGTGCACAAGCGCATCGCGCGGCTGCACCAGGGCATGGAGATGGCGCAGTACGACATGAAGACGTTCATCCAGGCCGTGGACCGGACCAGCCAGCGCTTCACCGTCAACAGCGACTACACCGTGTCCGCGACGCCCCACTCCCCGCGCTGGTCCGGCTTCTGCGGTCTGCGGGCGCTGTTGAGGCAGCGCAGCGCGAAGGTGGCGCCCGGCGCCGAGCCCTGAGGCATCCGCGCGGGGGTGCGTGCATCCCAACAATAGACGAAGGCTATCGGCAGGACTAGCGAGCAATAAATGTAGCGGCCATGATACGCCGCAGGAGAGCACGGCGATTTCCGCACCGCCATGTCTGTAATGCATGGCAATGCGCAGCAGCAGCAGCAGCAGTTCTTCAGTGTGCGCGTCACGTCCTTTTCGCACCTCGTTCAGTATGGGCATGGCTTTACACCGGGTGCTGTGCTGGGCAGCCCGCTGACGGGTGCTCCAGGAAAGCTGATCCCCAAACATGTGTGTGTGGGAGGGGGGGGGGGGGGGGGGGGGGAAGGCGCGCTAAATGTATGGAAAACACATGATACCACTCCCACTGCCCTCAGTTTTTGATTGCCTTGACATCTGCGGCCGGCTGCGACTTTTTCTTGAGGGGCTTCCTCATGTCGTATGCGTCCTCCCCGTCCGCGTAGTACTTGGCCTCCTTGTCGTTGACTCTGGGCGGCACGGGAGCGCGGGGCGCGCGCGCGAGTGTTAGGCGCCCGCATGCGCTTAGCAAGAGGGGTAGACGGTGGGGGTGTCCGGGGGGAGGGGGCGCACTCGTAGCCTAGGGTCTGGGTGTACAGGTGGTACGCGCCCTTGTTGGTCACGCGCACGTGCAGCGACACGTACTCCGCGCCAAACACATGCTCCATCCCCTCATCTGCCCGCACAGCACCGCACGGCGCGTCAGCCCCCTGCCCCTCTCCCGTGCAAGCTAGGGCAGCACAAGCCGGGGCGCCACTTACGTGCTGCCTGCATCAGGCGGGTCGCGATGCCAAGCTTCCGGTGGGTGCGCGCCACCGCGAGGGACGTGATGTGCCCGTGGCACTCCGCGGCGTCCTCCTCCCTGCGCGGCCCGACGGACGAGGACAGTCAGGAGAGTACCAGGCTTCGCGTCCCCGCAGCCGACGAGGGGCCGGCCATGGCGGGACATCGGAGCGGACCGGCAGCATCAGCCCCCGTCTCACATTTTGGCGAGGACGTATCCCACGATCTTCCCGTTGTAGTCCTCCGCCACGTACAGCAGCTGCGGCCACGACAGCACGTGGTAGAAGTAGTACTGCAGCAGCGCGATGCTAGGCGTCAGTAGTCTTACATGCATGGTCTTCACAGGTGCCACGATCATCTTCCCACAACCCACAAAGCTTGTGACATGATGGCAGCCCCACCTTTAGCTGGTAATTCTCCGGCAAGCTGACATGGGCAGAGCAGGAACACGGTGTTAGCCAGTAGCACACGCACGAAAGGCTGGAGCATACATGTCATCAACATCCGTGCCCGGCGGCACGGGGGGGGAGGGCAGGCCGCTACGCACCACATCAGGTTGCACCGCTGCATCGCCAGGAGGTCGTCCAGCCCCGCCTGTCGTATACACACCATCGCGCCGCCGCCGGTGTGGCGCCTAGCCTGACGATAGCCCGCGGCCCCGGGTGCGGGATATGCTGGCCGTTTGGTGCCGAAAGAGGGACAAGGCGAGGCGAGGCGCGTGGCTGCCTATGCTGTGGGAGAGTTGCTGTGGGATGAGGCTGTGGAGGGCGTGGCCTGACGCCACGATTGCGATCGATCGCGACGGCGGAGGCGGTGGGAGAAATAAGAGCGCGCGGGGGGGGAGGGGCCTTATTGCGCGCGCCGCCACCTTGAAACCCCCCGGGAACAGGGTATTATAACCCTGAATACCCTATCAAATCCCCCGCAGACGACATATCAGCAGCGCGACGCTTCGTTTGAAATCATCGAGGTCAGCTTGGAAGCGCCGACGCCGTCCCCAAGCTTCGCCGCGCTTCGCGCTGATGATTCGCTGCGTGTGTCCAGGCGCAGCGCAAGGACCTGAAGCCCCACAGCTATACCAGCAGCCAGGGGACGCAGCTACGTTAAGGGCTCCGGGAGGCGGGCAGGACACCGCGTGGACGCGTGGCGAGCTGGCAGGGGCCGCCGGCTGGGAGGCCGATGTCGCGCCCACAGTCGGGCGACGTCCAGCCGGAGCAGCGGCCCACCTCGTCGTCGGCGCGCAGCAGGTCTTCCCGGCCTGGGGAGAGGCACCCGCCGCGCAGCCTGCGGCTCGTGAAGCCCGACGATACCGTGCGGCAACCCCCCGCGCGCGACGGCCAGCCCCGAACCGAGAGCAGGGCTGGGCCAGGTACGAGGAGGCACCGGGCACCCGGAAGCTGAGGCAGGCACCCGCGCGGTTCGGGCGGCGGAGAACGATAGGACTAGGGTATCACTCGCGCTGTCGTCTGCCTGGGCGCGCAGGGAGCGGCCAGGATGCGCGGGGCAGCGCGTCAGCTCCGCGCCCGTCCTCGCGGGATGCGCGCGCGGAGGAGGCGGTCGCACGGGCGCACAGGTGAGTCCCTGGACATGCCCACCAGGAGTGCGCCCGTGGGCGCATACCCTCGCCTCAGGTACCCTTGTGCCCTGAGTGTCACTTCATGTTAATTTGCCTTCAGGGGCTCGGGGGCTGAACTGAGCGGCCGACCCCTTGCCCTGGCCGGTCGCCTACTTGCAGGGAGCCGGCCCCCTCTCACCGGGAGAAGCCGCCAGGGCAACCCCCGCGATCCGGACGCAGGGCAGCGGTGCGGTGCCGCCACCGCGTGCTGTTGTTTGCCACAGACTCACGTAGGGCTTACACTGCCCGTCATCATGAAGACCGGCCAACCACGCGGCGCGACCCTCCGCACCCCCACCCCTGTGCGCGGCTGTCCGCAGGGCCCGGCAGACGGCGACGACCTTTTTGGGCCTGGGATGTCCATATCGGAGAGGCATCCCGCAGCAGCGGCCAGCGGCGACGCCACCCGCAGGATGGCACAGCTCACCCAGTGCGCCCCCTCCCCCCATCCCCCCCAGCCGGCCTGGTTTGGGAGTGCGCATGGCATGCCCTGGGGCCCACCTGAGACCCGCGGCGCGCGGCCCAGGGAGAACGCAGAGCTGCGGGAGGAGATGCGGCAGCTGCGGGGGATGCTCAGCGCGGGGCACGGGGCGCCCGTCGCGGAGGCGGTGTCGGCGCTGGTGCGGCGCAACCAGATGCTGAAGGTCAGGGCGGCCAGCCAACCCACCGCGGCAGAGGAACGGCATCTGCTCGTGAGCTGCGAAGAGCCACACGCCCTGACACCCCCCGTCTCCCTTCCCTGATTTCTCCAGGCTCAGAACGTGCAGCTGGAGCGGCAGGTGGTGCTGCTGGAGGACGAGCTGCGGCAGCGCGAGGACATGGGCGCCACGGCGGAGGCGTGCCTGGCGGAGGCGCTGCAGCGGCTGCGGGCGGCGCCGGGGGCAGACGGTGCGGTGCTGCCTGCCCCGCCAGCCACGCCGGGGGGAGGCCAGCCAGCCTTAGGGGGACGGGGGGGGGGGAGGCGCCTCCGGGTGCTGACTTTGCAGCCTTGCGTGCGCCCGATGCAGATTCGGCGCCGGCGCAGCAGCAGCACTGGGCGGCCTTCCAGCGGTGGGCGCAGGCAGCGCTGCACCGACTGGCGCAGAGCGCACGGAGCACTGCGCGCCGGCAGGACCGCGCCGAGGGGGGGCCGGAGCCGGGGCCGCCCACGGTGGCCTGCGGTGAGCTCCTTGCCCCCTCACCCCCCCCCCTTGAGGCGGCCCTCACCGGGGCGGGGGCGCCTCCACGCTGCCCCCACTCCCCCCCTCCCCCATCCTCTCCTCCCGAGTGAGCGGCACGACCGCTGAGGCGCTCCACATTGTGCCCCACCTCCCACCCAGCCGGCAACAAGTTCCTGCAGCGCCCCACCCTCCCCGGCCACGATGAGGCAGCGCCCCCCCGGAGCGCAGCGGCTGCCCTCTCTGTCAGCGTGGTGGCGCGGGGCGCTCACATCCCGCAGCTGCTGGCCCACCCAGAGCAGGTCCACCGGCTGGAGGTGGGAAGCCTTCCCCCGCCCCCCCCCCCCCCCAACCCATAAGCACTCTCAGACTACATGCCCTGCCGCTTTGAGATGCGTCTGGGTGAAGGCTACGGGGCTGGGACAGGCGGGGGCACGGCGGGCTGACATGGTTTGTGGGTGGCAGGAGCGCTTGTCCGCCCTGGGAGGCGAGCTGGGCTCGCTGGCGGTGCTACTGCGCACGGCGGTGCTGCCCAGCCTGCGCGCGCTGGACGACGAGCTGGCTGTCGGGCTGCAGGCGAGCCAGCCTCAGCACCCCCCCTCCCCTTTGCTTTCCCCATTCCGCCTTCCTTTCCCCACCATGCCACAGGGGCAGCCCGACAATCCTCCCCCCCCCCGCCTCTCCGCCCGCTTTGCTGCCCCGCTGTGATGCCAAGCAGGGGCAGGTGGCCGAGCTGGCGGCGGCGGTGGCGGGCGCGTCCCGGGACCTGTGCGACCTCTCCGTGCTCACGCCCTCCGGAGGCGCGCTCACCGCCGCCGCCGTCCCGGCTGCCAAGGCAAGCGCCCCGGTCCCCCGCTGCCCGCCCGGCGCCGGCGTGGGGCGGGGGTGCGGGCGGGAGTATGCATGGGGGTATGCTTGGGGGCCGGTTGGCGGTGCTGAGCGGGCGCTGGGCTGCGGCGGGGCGGTCCAGGCGCAGGTGGCGCGCGAGACGCGGCTGGCGGGCGTGTGGGGCGATGTGCTGGAGGAGGTCCCCGAGCTGGTGCGCGCTGCTGTCCCACCTTTGTGCCCGAGATGCTGACGGAACGGGCGCCATCGCTGCATCAGCGGGTGCCCCCCCCCCCCCGGCGGGTTTGCCGGTGGTTGCAGTCGCTCCCCGGCCACCATGTCGGACTGTGTCGGACCCCCCCCCCCCCTCCCCTTCCCCCTCCCCGCCAATGCAAAAGACACACTGCGGTGTGGGCTGCCCGAGCGGCTCATGGGTGGGCGCCCCCGGCAGGACCTGGACGCGCCGCTGCCCATGCAGTTCACGCTGCCCACCGCGGCGGAGGCTGCCGCCGCGCTGCCGCCGCCCGCGTGCGACTCCAAGCCCGCGAGGCGCGTCGTGCAGGAGCTCATGGACAGGTGGGGGTTGCCGGCCGCTGGGCCAATGAGCACATGGCGGCTGAGCGTCTCGATCACCTGCCGGCAGAGGCCCTCGCCTGCGCGCCTGACCGCCTCAAGTGGCGATCACACGCTTGCGATCCGGTCATCATCCATCTCCCAGTCACCATCATATGCGTCAATATTTAGGCACTGCGTGAATTCGGCCGTTGTGTGCCCGATGCATTGTGAGCCACGGTTGACCGTACTGTTTTTTGCATTTTAGAGGGGGGGGGGGGGGGGGGGGTAAATGTCAAACTACCAATAATTGTTTTGCGGTATTATTTGATCCAGTACGCGGGGCCAAAAACCAACAATATACCCTGCCACGGCGATACGATCTCATGATGCCATGTTCAGTGTACAAAGCAATATTTCATTTCCTGGCGCGGAGAAGGGTGATGTATTCTCCCCCCCCCCCCCCCCCCCCCCCAAACCTCGCTGGGCCCGACGGCGGGCGGAGGGGGCTCAAAACAATGATTATTAGCAATAGGCTGGTATCAGGTAGATGTAATGTCATGACCGTGACGTGACATGACGTGACGTGACCTGATCAGGTCAGATCAGATCAGATCAGATCGCGCCAGACATGTTTGCATAGTGATGTTGATCCGTAGGCTCGCCATGCGCCCCAATTCGCGATCTTTTCAAGTTAGGCCTCGGCCCGTATCGACGCGGACGCCCGGTGCTCCTGGTTGCCCCGCCGCGGTCTGTGCTCTGACGGCGGCCGGCGGTGCTGGTGGCATCGGCAGGGTCGCCAACCGGGAGGCGCTGCACGCCATCCGCTTCCGCCTGCTGGAGGCGGAGCTGCACCACGTGGCGGCGGTGCAGCTGCACCAGGCGGACCAGTGGCGCGCGCTGCAGCTGGCCTGCGTGGGCGCGGCGGAGCGCTGGCAGGGCGCCGAGTCCGCCGCCGCCAGGCGCCCCCCCCCCCCCCCCCCCCAACCCCCCCTGATGATGGACGCGGTCGTGGCCATGCGCCTCCGTGGGCCGATAAATAAGCGCCTGTAGTACCCCGTGGCATATAGGCCCTAGACTGCGCGTTCATGCACCGTTCCGCTGCACATTAGTGTACCTTTTGACCTCTCATTTGTAGGGCCGGTTCACGGTGATCTGATCACAATTGGCTTTGCTGGGCAAAGTCGGCTTTGCTGGGATTTCCACGCTTTCAAAAGGGTTTTAGATCTTTAGGGTATAACTTAGTCAAGACGAGTGCCTCGTGCCTCTTCCGCGGCCCGCAAACGCCGGCTGTTGGCGCCCCGCGGGGTCGGTCGCACCACGGTCACCCCGTCCATGCCCTCCCGGACCCCCGCAGGCGCGTGAGCGATTCCCTGCGGACGCTGCTTGAGCTCTCGGCGGCGCTGCAGGCGGACCCCTCCGAGGCGAACCTCCGCAAGCTGGTGCGCCCCCCCCCCCCCCCCCCCTTCCCCCCCGTTCCCCCGCGCGGCGCTCCTCTAGCGGCTGACGGGGTGCGCCCCACCCCCCTCCCCCCTGTGTGCGAAGGTGAAGACGATGCAGCTGCACCACCACGTGCTCGCCCAGGCCCCCGGGCTGCTGGAGGCGCCGCCGCAGCTGGGCTCGCTGGACGGGGTGCTGCTGCAGGAGCTCGCCACGCTGGAGTCGTTCTACCGCGACGTCTGGGCGGACCTGTGGTGGGAGCCCCCCCCCCCCCCCCACCTCCCCCTGGGAGCCTCTGCATTGGCCGCCCGCACCTTCCTGCGCAAGGCCGGGGCCGCCGCGCTGCTGGGGACTGACACCGCTGGCGGCGGCTGCCGTGGCGCAGCGACACCCAGGACGCAGTCCGCCGGGACATGCTGGCGCGCGCGCGGGAGAGGGTGGCGCGCTGCCCAGAGCAAGGTGCTGGCCGCCGGCCCGCCCGCCAGCTATTAAAGTTCGAGTTCTTCCTCCACTAAATCATCGATAGTTGGAACCAATTACTTTAAGAGCTTGTAGTTGGCACATGGACGGCGGATCTTTGCAATGGAAAAACCCATTCGAGAGCGGTTCGATTATGTTCTGATTCTTTGTCAAAACAGGACGAAACATGGCATTCAGTTTTTCTTATTAAAAACATGTACCATCTAAAAGCTCGTACAGTTGCGACGCGCCGTAGGTTGATGATGCACATTCCAAATGGGAGAGAAGAGTTGGGCGAATTAAGTTCTGGCTACACTCATCATTCGTGAAGTATGAGACTGCTCCGGGAGAGAGTCAGACTGCAGTACTCAGAAACGGAATTTGCCGTGGATATAAAACCGGATTTCCTGTCGGTGGCCATACAGCCCCAGTCCCTACTGTTGGTGCCAGGCTCGAATGAAAAAATCCTCCATAAAGAAGGCAACAAAAGCATTACTTCGAATACAGCAAGTAAGGCTGCTCCATGGAGGAGGCCCAAGTCGTGGACGCCCGCGTGCCGCCCGGTGTTGCCGCCGCCCATCCCGCCTCAGCGTAGTGACGCAGCGCCCCTGTGCGCGCACGAGTTTTATTAGGGCAGCGACGGTGATGCGCAGAGAGCTACACCCCTCTGGCTATCCCTGAATCCCTCCGGGGTGGCGGGCAGGCAGGGCGGGTGTTAGTCTGGCCGCTGTACCTGGGTACAACAACGAGCCGCCGCTCCCAGCGGCTTCCCTTGCTGCCACACATTATTCCCCGGATATCTGCAACTAATCGCCGATCATTGCTTAAGTAACGCATTGGATGAGCGCATCGGTACATATAGCAGTGGCGCATGTATCATATTATATTGCTGATGGTCGTGCGGCTGTACACCAGTCCACAAAATGCGCTGAAAGTACATTAACGTGTTGAATAGATATGGCACATAGTGACGGGAGCACACCGTCAGCCGCTTGATCACCCCGAAGGCGCCCGGTGCTGACCCTGGGCTGCGGGCGCAGAGGCGTGGGCGTCGGAGGCGCGCCACCACCGCAACGAGCAGAAGGCCCGGGAGGCCGAGTGGCAGGCGGGGCTGCGGGGGGCGGAGGAGGCGCAGCCGCCGCGGCCGCCTGGCGCGCGCCCGGCGAGCCCCCCCGCTGGGCGCGGCCGCCGGGACGGCAAGCAGGCGGCGGAGGGGCGGGGGCCCGCGGGTGGGGGCGCGCCGGGCAGGCAGCCCCGCGCGGGGTCTCCGCCGGCGGGCGGCCGGCCTGCGTTCGACCTCTCCTTCCTCACGCCGCCGCCCGAGCCCCCGGGGCCGGAGGCCAAGGAGAGCGGGGCCCGGAGCAAGAAGGCTGCCAAGGAGAGGCCGCCGTTCCAGCTGGACTTCACCGATCCCTACTGAAAAAGCACTGGGACCTCCTGGCCAGAGCGCGATTCCATGGCGTTGCTCTGTCTCAAGCGGCGCAGCTCTTCTTGGCGATTACATGGCGTCTCCCCCGCCCCTGGCCCTCCCTGCTGCTGCTGGCAAGCCGCCCCAAATTGAAAATTGAAATTGGGTACAACTGCTAGTCTGCCGTGCTCCGCTGCTCAGACTGAGTTGACCTGAGGGCCTGCTATCTCTGCCCTCTATAGGAAACGCATAGTATAATCACAGCCCAAGCTGCGGCCGGCCGGCCGCCGCATAGCTGCTTCCAAATAGGTTGGGCCGAGGGCGGCGTGCGGTGCCACTAATTGGCGCAGCACACTGCCGCTGACACTCTGTCGGGCGAGGTGGGTTCCGGCCGCCCGGCGAGCTTCAGAGCGAGTGTCATCACAGCCGGTGGTGCGCCGATTGGACCGTGACTGCGCATCAAAATGCGCCGCTGCCGCTGCCGCCCAGCGGCTTGGTGGCGCGGCGGTAGTCCCTCTCCGCGTCCCAGTGCTCGTGGCGGTAGTTGGAGGTCGCCTCCCCCCCTACGACGCCGCAGCGCCATGAATGTCTCAGCCCGGCATGGCGTCGCCGTTCAAAGCAAGGCGGGGCAGGGCGCCCCACTGCGGGCGCTGGTCAGCGCACCGCCACGCGCGTTTGGGGGGAGGGGGGGGGGCACACCTGTGATGATGTTGTACTGCGGGCGGGTGGTGAGCGGCTGCCCTGCGCGCTCGCTTGCCGGCCTTCCCAGCTGGGGCTCCTTCGCCTACACCACCACATAACGCACGGCTGATAAATTCCCTGGATGCCATAATGGCCCGGAGTTGCCCCAAAAAGCTTCCCCTCGGGGGGGTTTCTGCTCCCCCATGGGCAGGGCAAAGAGGGGAAGTCCGCACCCCATGCATAGTCTTTGCGGTGGACTTGAAATCGGCGTCCCACTCCTTTCTAAATATCGCATCCTTTGACTCTGGGGGGCGGATATAGGTGCGCCGCTCCCCGCTGCGGCCCGTGTAGTCCAGGCTCGTGACAGACCTGCGCGTTCCGCGGTGGGTTGGTGAGCGCGCATGCCCAGCAGCAACGTTTCCACATCGGCAAGGCGACCGCGGGCTCACGGACCTGAAATCACGTGGCTGGGTGCCCAAGTTCATGTCGCTCGGAGGAGGGGGCGCGGGGAGCTGTGTGGCGGGTAGCGAGCGCAGCACAAGTCAGAGACCCGCCACAGTAGCAGGAGTGCCAGGCTGCATCGTATCGATGACACGCTCACCGTTCTGGGCGCGGCATGGCGCGTCATCGTCCGCTGCATCTCCGTTTGGCCAGTCGCATTTCCATATATCTCCGGGGTGCTCAGCGTGTAATCGACCTGCGGATTGGCGGCAGCACGTCAGCGTCAGACTCGAGCCGCAGCGCGCCAGGGTGGTGCCTGGCGGGGCGAGTAGTTGCCGAAGTCGGCGCGCCGCCCGGTTCTCCAACCCCCACCCCCCCCAGCGCCGCCGTCTTTAGCGGTCCGTCCTCGTACCTGCTGTGTCCATGCGCCGGCGCCCCTCGCTGCGGTGCGCCCGGGAAGGCCCGCCGCAGGGCGGGTGCTGGGCTCAGTGCGTCGGTCGTTCGGACCCACGGGAACTGCCTGCACGGGGTGAGTGGCCAGCTGCGCGTAGCTCTGCGTGGCCGTGACCTCCTCGCCCTTGAAGGTCTGCCCCGTGGTGTACCCAGTGAAGCGCGGCATGCCGTCGACTAACCACGTCGTTACGCACTGCGGGCGCGCTTGCGGTACGGGACCTCCGGCAAGGAGTAAGGGCGGGGTGGAGGGGAGTCAGGTGGATCCCTCTGTATTTCAGTACCTCCCGTGGCAGGGGAAAAGTGCCGCGCGGGTGTTATCGAGCTGAACTGGTAGTCTGTTGGCAGCAAGCCAAGGCACGCGGTCTGTAGTCGGACATGACATGCAGCAGCAGGGCCCAATCACCCAAGCATGCGGGCAAGGGCATTTTGATGTGGCTGTAGTTGATGGGTTTGGTTACACGAGGACATTTATACCTGTAACCAAAAAGTTCATTACATTATACCTGTCGGAGGTATGATTCCGGATCTTATTAAATGGTATTCTACCGGTGTCGTCGGGGCGACCATTTGTTATCCCGCAAGACACCGCAACCCAGTCCGCGTGTCCTCGCGGCAGGGCGTCGTGGCATCAACGGTCGGTCAACACACTGTGGTTTTCCGTAACTATTCGCGTAATTGGTCCGCTACGGGGGTGGCGCCGCTCATGCGCCGGTGTTTTGAGAGGGCCCGTTGTCCTCGCCCTAGATGCTTCAACAACGTTTGTTGTGGCCCGTCGCAATGGGAGGCGTTTGGGCGGCTCGTCCCAACGCGTCTCCGACGCCTCCTACTGCAACGTCGTCGTCACTAGGACCACGACAACCTGCAGCCGCCCGCCGGGGGCAGCTCTACCACTTGGCGTGCCTGGCGTCTCGTGATGTACGTAACTACCCTGGCCGACTCCGAGTTTGGAACCTCGGCGACCGTCGCCGGTCATGCAGCAGCAGCGGCCGCCTCGTCGTCACCCTCGCCCCGACATCATTGGCATCGTTACGGGCCGGCATAGGCTACAAGGGCCTCTACGCCGGCCAACCCGCTCCCGACGTCACGACATCTCATCAGTAGTGGCAACACGAGCTGCCCGCCGGGGGACAACTCCGCCACCTAACGCGACTTGTGCATTTCGTGGCGTCATCCTAAGCCTGCGGCTTGTGGGGTGGTCAACAGCCGTCGCTGGAGCAGCAGCGGCGGCCGGCTCACCGCTCTCCGCGAAGAAAGACCCACGGCGACAGCTTACCGAGTCGGCATGTCTTCTGCGACGTCGCCGACAACCGACCCCGACACACCTAAGAGCCGGTACGACACGACCACACAGGGACCCACGTTCCCGCGTCCCTCAGCCTCGTGCGTTTCACCCACCGCCCTTCGCAAGAGGGGGCGGAACGACCACCACTGGTGATGGCAACGGCCTTGCATCGCTGTCATCACGCGTTGTTGCGTATTAACCCCTCATAACGTGCATCGCCAAAACATGTGTAGAGGTACGGACCATAGCGTCGCGTACAGTAGCGTACCAATACTTCACATGGTTGTAAGCGGCGCGCTCGTGCGCGCATCTGTACTCGCCCTACTGGTGCATGTGCCGCTGCTTTGCTGGGCGCTCGTCGCCAACTTAGCCACTTCCATCCTTGCTTCTATTGGCTTGCAAATCCGGCTCGTGCAGTATGCCACCACGGGGCGCGGCAAATGTTGTAGGGCGCCGTTGGGAGACGGCGCCTTAATTCCGCGACACGTCCGGCCTACGTCGCTCCGGCGTCAACATCTCCCGTCCGCGTCTGTTACTCGCATGCGCCTCGACCGAGGTTTAACCTCTCGGCGCGAGACCCCTTCTACAACTCAAGACTTTTTCCGCCTTCGTCTGGTCGGCACGCTTGCCGACTGCCCAGCACACTCGCAGTCGTAAACGAATCGCGTTGTAATTGGCAAAACCAGACTCGATTGCACGTTGAAATGATCTTAACGTGTTTATGGGGTTCCCTAACGAATTTAACGGTCCTAGTGCGACAGTACGGTCTGTTTGTGGTTATAAGTCGCCACAGACGTTCACCGCGCAGCCTAAGTGGACGAGGCTGTCGGGGTGTGACACACGGAATATTCGCCCCCCCTTTTGTGGGTAATGAGTTACTGGTACATCGTTACCCACAAAAAAATACGAGGTGAGTCTGTCTGTTTAAGAGTATGGCTGCCTGTCTGTCTGTGAGTCGCCGAATGTCGGAACGGTTTTGCATAGATTACTAGATAAATTGAAAACGTATCCGTTATAGATTCTGTCAAAATTCCGCGCAGGCCAAATAACCGTCGCGCCTATTTGCCGACTACATGTGCCAGTACAGGTACCGGTCGGCCGCCCGCCCGCCTGCCGCCGGTCGGGCCGGTCGTCGACGTTCGTGAGGTTAACGCGAAGCGCCAAGCCCGCCGCGTGGACCGGACCCGGACGCCGGACGCCGTCGTTCGTCCGTCGCCGGACGCCGGACGACCGTCGCCCATCCGCCTCGCCGCCCGTCCGTCGACGGACGCCGGGCCCCGGGTCATCGGACGCGGGGATGTACAATGTAGCGAGTACTACGATTGATCCTTGCGGCTCCGGATTCCACACTCTTGCAACGGATATACTTGTAATCTAAAATAATGGCTGCTACTAGGGGGCCTTCGCGAAGTTTGAACCAACACTTTGGACCAACATGTCAGCATATGCGGTACACGTCAGCCTGCGCGTATAGTCACCCTCGCGTACGCGAAGATTGGACCAAGATGTTGGTTCAAGCTTCCTCTACTTGGGACCCAAAACGAAGTTGGGATCAAAGATTGGAGGAAAGAAGTCGTCCGACCGTGTTTTTGAGCGGTGGGAGAATGGTCGTACTGGTACTGCTACGGTCGTGGCGGTGGCGGGGCTACGAGTATATCTCCGGGTGGGGCTACGGGTGGGTCAGAGGCGTTGGGGGGCGCATCGTGCTGCGGCCCGCCGCAACTCGCGCCATTTCAAACAGTCCGCTCGCAGCCGCACCCACCAGCTAGTCCACACCCCTACGATACGCCACGTGGTAACGCTCCCGCTACGTCGGACAGGAGCTCCGAGTCTTTGGTTGAGGAGGATGTGCAGCTAAAGAAGGTGTCGCCCATGGAGTGAAAGCGACTGTGGGATTCGGACCCGTGTTAGATCTCAGCGCTGCTGCCCGTATCTGCTAATTCTGAAAGCAGGCGAACCAATTCGTTCGGAGCCAAGGCGGGGCCTTTATGAAAAAGTTGGAGAGGAATCCGCGGAAGCTCGCCTCGGCCCAGGACGAGAAGCTTCCTGAGGGGCGGGTGCTGCAATAAGAGCGGACGGGCGCGATCGTGACGGCGTAGGCGGCAGGCCGCGCACGCACGTAAATTAAAACCGCGACGGCGTTTATGACTCCATGTTGCATGCAATGTTGTAATGATTACATGCTAACTAGGCCCGCACGCGACGTGGAACGCTACTATGTTGAGCAAAAGTTTGGTCCAATCCTTGATCCAAAGTCCCGCAGGCCCCCTAGTTGCTACTTCTACTGCTATGACCAGCAGGGGGCCCTTGCTACGACCGCTGCTCAGTTCTGCGCTACTATTTATCCATAGCGAGTAATTCTTCAAAGGCGTCGGCTTTGAACATTTGAATACAATACCAGACATCACACCACTCTACGGGTTGTTGATGACGTCGTCAAACGACATGTATATATCACATGAATACATTTCGCCCACGGAGACGTGAAAGTAGAAGTAAAAGTAAATTTCGCCCCGGCGGGACATCGGCCAAAGCCCTTGACCTCTTGCGCCAACTGTAGCTGTAGTTGCAAAGCATAGCCCGTAGACCATTCATTTGCCTCATTCGATTCCCCGAAGGGTTAATGCATCAACCGGGTAAACCAGGACACGCCTGGACGATATTGCCGAAATACATCGACCAGGAATCGATCCCGGGAACTCTCGCATACGAGACGACAGCTCAACCGCGGACAAGGAATGCGGCGGGGTTTAACCTCCCATGGCGTTTACGCTGTGTCACGCTGTGATTAGTGGTGGTTGATACGCCACTTAATGATAGTTAGGCAAGTGTTACAATGCACGTGCGTGCTTCATATCATCCAATACAATAGTACGGTTAGTAGTGTATTACTCCTTTACATTACTGCTGCATATGTACGAGTGCGGTACGCACCTCCGCCGGAGCACCTCGTACACGGCTGTGCGCGTACGGGTACGCGCCCAACGGCGACATGCCCTCCGCCTGTCGGCACCCCGCTACCAGCATCACCCCAGGCCGGCGCAATGGGAAGAGTGGACCTGTCCCTTCGCCGGGGGCAAAGTGCCTGCTGCCTTCGAGCTGCACAGCAGGTTGGCAGGTCAATCTTCAGACCCTGCGGCAGGAAGTGCCTTCTGTCCCAGGGAGCATCGTCGCCAGGACCTGCGCAGGGCGGTGCTGGAAGCCTCAAGTACGTGCGTAGTTAGTGGAGCCTACTGTCAGGAGTCAGGAGGTGTTAAGAGGTAGTTCGCCGACGAAGCGCGCGAGAGCCGTAGTCAGTAGTTTTCGGTACCTGTACAGGTATACAGGTATCTCGTCGTTACGGAGATGTAATGCTCCTGACAGATGCTGACTTACGCGACCGCGGCAACAAACTAGTGGCAGGGTGCAGCACGCGCACGATGAGGCTTAGCAGTACGGCAGCGGAATCTGGCGAGCGTGCGGCAGGGGGCAGCAGCACCGTTTGGGGGCCGGTGGACGACCCGCCTTCTACCCCTATCGACCCCACGCCCGGGCCTGCAGCTGGTACCCCCGCTTCGGCGTCGCGACTGAGGGTGTCGTTCAGCGGCGACAACAGGGAGCTGTCCCCGAGCGGCAGAGGTGCCCCAACTGCGAGCGCATCAGGAGCGCGAGCCACGCTATCTACTATAGCCAGTCCAAGGGATGACTGCGACGAGGCGGCGGACCCGGGCGAAGCCGAGCGCCCTAAATCAGTCTTTCGGCAGCTGAGCTCCCACGCAAGCGCTTTTGTCGCGTCCGCACGCAAGGCGGCCACCAAGCTGCCACTTCGTGTGGCCAGACTGACGTCGCTAAATCGGCTGAAACACAGAGTGTCCAGGACGGCGTCCGGTCGGGCGCTAGGCCCTGGGCAGTCAGGGCATGACAACGGCAGGCGCCTGGCGGACGGCACAGTCTCCAAGCGGGCACGGCGGAGTTCCATTTTGATGGCACACAGGGATGTGGGCGCCGGTGTCCAAGAGGGCGATGTCACAGCGCTAGAGCGCGTTGATCAGCGGCGAGCTGACCGCGTTGTGAGGGAGCGCTTTAAGGGCGTGCCAGACCACCTGAAGGCACTGATAAGCAAAGCAGAGCTGGACATCCTGCAGGACCTCTTTGAGCGGTCGGACTCGGACGGATCCGGGCTGATTGGCGTGGAGGAGCTGCCGGCCATGCTGCGCGTTCTGGGCCTGAACCCACTGGAGTTTACAGTGAAAGAGCTTCTCAAGGAGTTTGACACTTCATCAGATGGGGAGCTGGACTACGGGGAGTTTGTCGCGCTCTGGTATGCGTACCGCGAGGAGCGCTCCAGGGAAGACGTGACACTTGAGGTTGCGTTTGCTTTCTTCGACATCGATGATACGGGAGACATTGAGCGCGAAGAATTCACCACAGCAATGATGGAACTAGGCGACCCGCTGACCACCGACGAGCTGGATGGTCTGTTTGAGGTTCTGGACCCCAACAACTCCGGGACATTCTCACGGCATGCGTTCCTGCAGCTCTGCGGGCCAGAAGACATAACCGCTGAGGCGGCGCAGTCTGTCACCCAGGAAGTGTATTAGTATCAGGAAGCAACATTAAAACCTTTTTTGTTTCGGTCGTAGAGCAGATCCTCTAAATACTTCAGTACGCCACCTTTGACCTTTATCCACATACCTCTACTCAGACCCGGAGGCCATTCCCGGTCGGCGCAAACTCAGCCATGGCACACGGAAGAAACGGGATAGACGCCGGAGGAAGCACAAAGGGGGGATCACCCGGGCTGGTGATGCACTCACATAACTCGCCTTTGGCAGTGCCTTCCAGCACGGGTGGGTTGCGTTCGCTGGATGCAGCCTCTCATTGCAAAGCCCCCCCCTTGTTAAAAGTCAGTTATTTGGCGTGCCCCTCAGCGCCAGAATGGGAAAACATGTATTCATTGACAGTGACCGGTGTGCAGCTTGCTTGCCGCCATTATGTGCTTCTCCATGATAGCGACAGCACGAGGGCCACATAGGCCCGGGTTCCCTCACTGCATGCGAGGGATGTCATCGAATGAATACCCGCGGCGCCCTCTCCAGGCATAGTACGCGATGCGCGACTGATGAAAACCTGTTGACATGCAGTGAGAGGTTTCATTCGCTGAGAGTGGCAAGCACTCTGCGTCAGCAAGGCGGGTGTTCAGTCGCGGTAGTACGACGAGCGCAGCCTCACAGCACAGCTGGACGGCGGCGAGGCACAGCTGTTTCTAACGTACCTGGTATGAAAGTCAGCGCGCCTAGCGTCACAAGCCCCCAGCCCTAAATACAGCGGGTGGGCGGAAGTCAAGACAATGCTGGTGCAGGTCAGTTTATTTGCAGCAAATGCGCTGGTGAGTTGTCCCGCATGTTCGCGCATGTGCCTCACCGCTCCGTCTTTGCCGACCACGTGCTCCGTCAAGTGCAAAGCGCCCAACGTCAGCAGAATCACGCCGGCTAGTAGTAGACCAATCGCTAAGCATATAGCTTGGAAAGGCACGCTCGGGCTGTCTGACCGGGCATCTGGTCGCTTGTCCTCCGTCGGCCGATCCTGCGGCAGTCCCCGGAGGCGACGCATGCACATTTCAAATACGCGCCAAGACGGTCAGCGATGAGCAGCTCAAGCGTCACCTACGCCCAATTTGAGCTGCGTCGGTACCTCACTCTCAACCCGCGCATATCTCTGCCTTGTGCCGCTCATAAAGTCAGTGCGCTGACTTGACTGGCACAGAGGGTGACGGCGCAGGGTGCCGCGGTGACGGCGCAGATGGCTTGAGAGGGAAAAAAAGGTGTATTATTCACAGGATTGCGCAGACGAAAAAGGGCACTCCTATTTGTTGAAATCACTCCCGTGGCGGTCTCTGCAATATAGATCTGCTTAACAAGCCCAGTGCGGTTTGCTCGTTGGAGGCGGCAACCAAAACGCCTTTAACTGCTGCTGTCGGTGTCGCTGCAAAGGTGTCGACCGCAGCAGCGTTCCGCTGAAGTCCCTATACGCGCCAGCAGCGCTATGGGCCCCACACCACCAGCACCGCCGCCCAAGAATATTTGGACTTTATTACTACCCTCACCTGTACCGGTACCGGACCCACAGGTACTGCTGGAAGGTTTTTTTTTTGAAGCAGCGACTAATCCATATAGGGTACTGTACCGGTACTGCTCATTATTGGCGCGCGGCGCGCGCAGGCGGCGCGGGCGGTGTAGTGGCTGTCGTAATACAGCACTCCACAGAAGTCTTTGCCCATAGAAACCAGCGCGTGTCCTTGCCTTGGTGCCGAAGCCATGCTGGGGCTTACGGGCCATATGGAGCCAATCGTGTTTTAGTGCGCGATTTGGAGGCAGCCGTTTTGATTAAGTACATATTATCTGATATCATGGTACTGCTTGTAGAATATTTTTCGGCAATTGCGATGTGGCACAAGGCTAGAACAACCGACACACGGTCAACGCACAGGGGAGCAACATGTTGCCGGTGCGTAGCTACCTGCCGTCCGTCGCATTTGTACGCGCGCTCATCCCGGTGGCGGTGGGTGGGCATATATATGCATGACGGGACGTATGAAGCGCAAGTTTGAGCCCAATATATGCATGCTATCGTTGCAATACATTATTGGGCATTTATTACATGACACTGCGTGTGCGAATAATAATGCAGACAATTCTCCACAAATTTCAATCCCGCCAGCACAATTATCCAACCTGCAAGATAAAATAGGCGCCATTGGGCGGCAGGCTGCGCCTCGCTGATGGGTTTAAGTATAGGGTTTTTAATTGTGTGTGTGTGTGTGTGTGTGTGTGTGTGTGTGTGTGTGTGACGGTAGGTGTATGTGTGTGTACGCGCGTGTCGCCCCGGCTCTGCCTCTCATGGGATTCCCCGAGGTCTAGAGTCCCGCTTCCCGGCCAGGTGCCTGCTGATCGCGCTTTTCTCCCCATCTGAAGTAGGTGTGCACCGTGGGTGTGCGGAGGGTGGGGCCAACACCGGGCTCTTAGCCGGAGTTTCGCTCGCGCTATTGCTATTGCGCCACCGTCCATGCCGTGCCGTGCCATGGTACCAGGAGCGATACATGTAGTGCATGGTCGCCAGCACTGAGTTTCTAGCTGGGAATGACCCCGCATATCTGACATGTACTGAAATGTGTTGTTCTTTGCAGATAGTTCTTTCGATGTTGTTGCGAGTTTTGCGCATTTTAATTGCTGAGTGACCGGTTGTTTCCGTTTTTCCGGCGCACATTAGCGGGCTGGTTTATATGTGCTCCAGACATGCACATACACCGCGACTTCCTGGGTGGGTGTGTGTGTGTGTGTGTGTGTGTGTGCGTGCGCGATACAACGGGATACCAAAAACCCAACCCTGATAACCGACTGTTAATGCAAAGGCAGGTATGGTTATCAAGGGCTCTGGTCAAATTAAATTATGTTTCTAGGAGTAGGGATTTGTGACAACATTTTCGAGGTTTCGAAACGTGCTGTGGTGGTTTGATATGAGAAAACACAGCAATAGTGACGCACAGTTTCGTCCGCGGAGCAGCCACCTGCTCCGAAACCACCTGCTCCCATCCTGCGTGCCTTTTGAAGTGCCCCACGGGGGTGAATTGAGCTGCGCTGCACATACACCGCGACTTCCTCTGTGTGTGTGTGTGTGTGTGTGCGTGTGTGTGAGGTTTTAGGGTAATCGCTGCGCTGGGACCATAAGGTCAGAGGCAGAGGTCAACCTCGCAGCTCGTGCGTGTTATGTGGGACGCCCCTGATGAAGCTGCAGGCCTGGTTGAGCTGCATGACATGCGGCTGCCGTGCCGTTGAGGGGTACAGCAGCTGGGCGGCCAAGGGGGGGGGGGGGTTGAGCGGCGTGCATCAATGGGCACACCGCACGGCCGTTACATCGAGCGCAGGCGGGCGAGGTGGCGTGTTTATGATACTATACGGGTCGATGGCTGCGGGCTGATGGCCGCCACTGCGGTGAGCGTGTGCATACGGGCGGCGGTCCCCTCACAGCTGTTGCTCCTCGCGTGCCCAGTCCTTGTGGATCTTGATCTGGGGTGGGGAGGAGAGGGGACGCGGGGAGGGGGGGGGGGGGGGGGGGCACGCCTCAGCCTCAGCCACATCCCCCACCATCCCCCGCCATCTCCCCCCCCAACACATCACCCCGCCACCCCCCTTTCCCAAATTCACCACCACAGCAGGCACAGAAGGCGGGGCTGCGGGAGGCGCACCTCCTCAGGCACGGGCGGGTTCCTCGCGTACAGGCTCCCCCCGTAAAAGTACGGCACTGCGAAGGGGCACAGGGGGGTCACCCGCCACCGCCGCATGGTGCTGCCACACCCGCAAGCTCAGCTGTCGGGCGCGGTGCATGGGAGGGTAACTGCCATGACATGCGCGGGCGACGGGAGGGCGCACCGATGTAGGGGTTGGGGTGCACTTCGCCGGCCAGCTGCGCCTCGCCCTTGTCCAGCAGAGCCGACACGGCAGAGGGCTCCTTCTGTTGGGCGCGGGAGGGGGGCATGTGCGAGTGGATGCTCAGCAAGGGGTGGCGGCCAGTGTGACAGCGGGGCAGAGTGGGGATTCCGCCCCCGGCATCGAGCGCAGGCGGCAGGGGCAGGGCGCACCACGTGCTTGTACGCCTCAAACTGCTTCCTGATCTCCACCGCCTGCCGAGGTGTGACACGGAGCACATTGAGCGCGCCTGGACCTGGACCCAAGTTACGGCTGTGCAGCAGGGCGTGAGGGCGGGCGGCTGCTGGCGTTCTGCATCGAAATGAGGCCGGCCTGGAAGAGCAGCCGAGAAGCAGCGCAACCGGAGAGCACCCCCCCCCCCCCCCCCCCCCGCCGATCCATTGCCCCCAGCTCCGACAGGCGCTGCAATGTCCGATTGTGACTACATGGCACCTGGACAGCTGCTCCCCGCCTGAAACCCTAGCATCCCAACTCCCCCAGGCTACTGCTGTCTCAGGAGCGCTACACTCCTACTGTCCGCAGGGCCGCGCTAATCCTACAAGGGCAGCGGGAGAGCGCAGCCGACCCCATGGGCTCCCTTCCACCCCCCCAGCCCGGCCCCTTGCTCTCCGGCTCTGCCAGCAAGCGCTGCAGTGTCCGATCGTGAGTATGTATGTGGCACCAGGCCTGCCTCCCCCCGCCCGAAACCCTCGCTAACCTAGGTCACTACTGTCTCAGGGAAGAAGAAGAACTCCATCCGCGGCGCTGCCCTAACTCTACCCGCCCCGCCCTGACTGGTGCCCTCCAGCTCCTCGAGGATGGAGCGGGGAAGGCGACCCCCCCCCCCCCCCCCCCCCCCCCCCCCCCCCCCCCCCTCCCCCCGCCAGGCGGGCGGCCCTCACCTCCGCCATCCAGACGTCACGGCTGAACACCCAGTTCAGGTTGTCCTTCAGCGCCCGGCGGTACAGGCGCATACAACGCGCGCGGTTGGAGAGGGCGGCGGTCATCGCGAGGTCTGGTCGTTGCACAGCCGTACGGACGCTGGCAAACTCTGATGTAAGGCACCGTCGATACTACGAATGGGTCTGAGGGTGTTCTGGTGCGGCCGGGGAAGTGCATGTATAGGCGGCAGGGTGGGGGAAGCAGGGGCGAGCGGAGGGTTGGAGAACTGCTGGGACCAGCACGCGCCCAATCTACGCTTGCCGGATCATCACGCCGCGCGCTGCCCGCGCGCCAGCATCAGCCTGCTAGCCGCAATCATATATATATACTCTGGATTAATATGATTTAGCGACTAGTCGCTAACAGCATAACCCTCATGCATAGAGACCATTCAATATTTCTATCAACCTCTTCTAATTATATATGTATATTATAGCGACTACAGGTAGTGGCGGTACCGCAATAGCTTTAGTCGATATGTACGGATGTGGCGATAACGCAAATCAGACGGCAAGATCATATTTATATGACGAATAGATAACCAAGAACAATTTTCCCGTAGTAGTCAGTAGTTGTGCTATCGTCCGTACGCTCACATGGTACGTGCACCTTCCGAGCTGTCAAATCTGCACTTCTCAGCGCCCATGCCACGGTGAAATGTCCGCCAAACTGCCCACCTACCTTGCGGACGGAGAGCGACGCCGCCGCCACGAACCGTCTCGACGTCTCGACTCCACAATCAACCCACTTTCCGACCCAAATCAGCCGGCGAGACCCTTGTGGACAGGCGTCCGTGCTTTCAACACAGTCCGCCACCTTCATTCACCCTAGCGTAGGCGAGTCTTCGAGAGGCGCCGGGCCAGGAACGAACAGCTCTTACCGGCGACGGCACCTGCACGCCACTACCCGCCCGTGACTGGCTCCGAGTAGCGGAACAACAGCTGTGCTGCGACTCACCACACAACCTCTACGACATGAATACCTGCAAAGCCACACGCGGCGGCCAGGCGCTTCGGCCCGCTCCCTCCTCTGCGGGGCGCCTCCAGGCGCGGCGGCTGCCGAGTTTGCGCTCCGTCGCGCCGCGGCGAGCGGTGCGCGTTCTGGCGGCGGCGGGGGACGTCGTCCTGGAGGTGAAAGACCTGCGCGCCAACATCGCCGGCACCGACCAGGCGATCCTGAAGGGCGTGAACCTCACCGTGCGTGCGGGCGAGATCCATGCCATCATGGGAAAGAACGGCAGCGGTAAGAGCACGCTCTCGAAGGTTCTTGTGGGCCACCCGGATTACATCGTCACCGGAGGCTCGGTCATGTACAAGGGGGAGGACCTCTTTGCCCTGGTGCGCCCCCCCCTCACCCACCCGCCCGGCAGCCCTCGCAGTGTATGGCGTGGCTTTCCAAGCGCGCGGTGTACTGCCGTGGCCGCCGTGCTGAGCCCCCCGGGGCGTGCTCGGTGCGCAGGAGCCGGAGGAGCGCTCCCACAAGGGCCTCTTCCTCAGCTTCCAGAGCCCCATCGAGATTCCCGGCGTCAGTAACGTCGACTTCCTGCGGCTGTCGTGCAATTCCCGGAGGAAGGCTCAGGGGAAGGATGAGTTCGACCCCCTGGAGTTTTACTCATACATCATGCCCAAGGTGCCCAGACGCCACGGCCTGCTCCCTGCGCTGCATGCCCCCGGCTGACGCCCGCGGCCCCGTGGTCCTAACACTGCGCACGTGCGCTCCACCCCTCTCCGTGGCAGCTGGAGGCGCTCAACATGGACCCCACGTTTCTCAACCGCAATGTCAACGAGGGCTTCAGCGGCGGCGAGAAGAAGAGAAACGAAATCCTTCAGATGTCGGTGCTTGAGGTACTTGCCGATCGCCGCCCTGCCGCTGCCGGCCGTCTGTGCCCACCCCTGATGCCCTCCCACCGTGGCGCTCCTCCTGTCCCAGCATGCCAACTCCCATTCCTGGGCATGCATGTTGCTGCGCTGCACAGAGCGAGATGTCAATTCTGGACGAGATTGATTCGGGGCTGGACGTGGACGCGCTGAGGGACGTGTCCAAGGCGGTGAACGGCCTGCGCACGGAGGACAACGCCGTCCTGATGGTCACCCACTACAAGGTGCCGCCCGCCGGCCCCCACAGCACCCCATCACAGCACCCCCCAAGCCTCGCAACACACTCTCGCTTGGTCCGCATGCCCAGCTTCTCGGAGTGGTTCTCTGCCCCATTCCCGCGCTGTCCTGCTGGCGGCTAAGTGTCTCCGTGTGCTGTGCGGTGCTGCAGCGCCTGCTGGACTACGTCGTCCCCAGCCAGGTGCATGTCATGCGGGATGGGGAGATCATCAAGACGGGAGGGATTGAGATTGTGGACACCTTGGAGGCTGAGGGCTACGCTGCGCTCAGCACTGCATAGGCGGTGAAGGGGGGGGGGGCAACGCCGGCTGGGCACCTCTGCCAGCGGACCAACATGCCCCTGATTTTAGACATCTGTCCCATCCCGGTGTAAGCCAAGCCACAGGACCATCCTGGCAGATTTCGTGTGATCTGGCTCATGGCATTCGCATTCGAATACCCCTCCGGTCGGAGCGGAGGCAGGCGGCTGGCACCGGCCGCCCAGAGGATGAGGGTTGGGGCGGTTCATGCGTGTGGCCATCTGCAGCGAGGAGTGTCGAATAGTGGGCCACGCGCTGCGACAAAACGTCGGCAAGGGTTACAGAAATGTTACAGTGGGCAATTCTACGATGTCATTGGGTTCGTAGGATGGGGTTCCCCTCGGATGGCGGGGAGCGGAGCGGCGCCGCATTGCTGTGCCGCCCGTTGTGGGTGCGGCCGCCTATGAGCGCGCGCCGGCGGAGGAGGCCGCTTCCGGTTTGTTCCAGGACAGGTACGAGATGTCGCCCAGGCGCCTGGGTTTCTGAAGCCGGAAGCCCATGAAGAGGGCGCCCAGCAGGACGCTGGCACAGCCGACCGCGATGTATGCGATCCCGAGAAAGTCGTTGCGCCCGCCGAGCCAGGAGCTGGTGCTGAGGATGATGGTCTTCTTGCCGCCGAAGTCGTACGTGTTGTAGCGGTTTCGGATGTGGACGGTGATGGTTTCGCCCTCTTGCAGCGTGGGCCCCGCCGGGGGCGCCGGGATGATCCCCCACGGCTTCCGGAAGGTCGACAGCGTGGCGGTGCGCATCCACACCAGAAAGCGCTCGTCCTGTCGGATGGGCCCGACGATGGTCGCGCCCCCGCGCGTCGCGGGGTCGGTGTTGAAGTTCTCGGCCAAGTGGTCGCCAAACTTGCGCTCCGTGTCGCTGGCCCACGCGATGCCTTCCGACGTCACGTTGAGGAGGTTGCCGTGCGTGGCGCAATTCGCGCCAGCACAGCGGTGAAACTGCCCCGGGGGGGGGGGGGGGGGGGGGTTCAGCAACGGGGGGCCCGGGGACGCCGCACACACACCGCATGCTGGGCGAACATCTCGTTAACGGAGGTTTGGTCGAACCCGACCCCGGGTCGAAACGGAGGTTTGGTCGAACATTTAGCTGGGATGGGCGCCCGCCCACTGACCTGGTAGGTGTCGTTGAAGTAGGACCACGCCACGAGCCCGCACGGGTTGATGAGCAGGCTCGGGTCGTTGTTCGCGTACTGCTTGGGCGCGCAGTCCTGCGTGTCGACGCCGGTGCCGGTGTCCCCTTGAAGCTGCTCGCTCGATCGGCTCTTCACGTACCTGAAACGCCACGCTGCGGTGAATGGCCTCGCAGCGCAGGGGGGCAGCCCGTCGATGATGCGGGCAGCGCATACCTCCGGTGATTCTGGTAGAAGTTGTCGAGCTGGTAGTAAATATACACCGGCCCGTTCATGTCTTGTGGGACGGTGAGGGTGGCGGCTGGGCAGTCCAGGCCGGTGCCATTCGCCTGTGAGTGGCCAGGCATAACGGTCAGTCGCGGCACATGGAGCGTGAGCATGGTGCAGGGAAGGAACAAACACGCTGGGTGCAACGTGTAAACGACCGTTACCAATGTAAGATTGCCAGATCTGTGTCAACGTTGTAATTATCGCGCCCCTTATGTGCAAGAGGGGGGGTATTTGTATTTTTGGCCGGTCTATGATATGCGCGCGTAGTCGCCGCCGCACGCCGCGCCGGGCACCACGCGGCGCAGCAGTGGCGGAAGCAGTAGCAGCCGTCAGTAGTCCGGCCGAGCAGCGCTAGGCGGAATTGGCGGAGGCGGAGCCATGATGTCGTTCGTTAGGTGCTGCCGGTAACCGCAAAAGTCATCTTATGGTGGTCGGCACATAAGGAGGCCTAGGACTTTTAGTATGTAACTCATTTCCAGAGGGCTTTTACAGCGTAAAATACCTGTGTCTGCAAGCTGGTATAACATGCCAAGGGTAGGGCTAGCAGTGCAGGGGAGTCTGGGTGTAGGGGGGAATGGGGGTGAAGGGCAAAGTTATAAACGCAAATCTCCCCTGCTCAGATAACCATTCTATGTTGGTGCTTTCCAAGGCATAGTGAGCATGATGCTGGGGTGCCGCGTGGGCGTGAAGCTAGGCAGAGGTGTGGTGGTGTTGGTGGTGGGTTTTTTTTTTTTTTTTGGGGGGGGGGGGGGGGGGGGGGGGGGGGGGTACTCACGGATGCCAGAGCCCCGGCACGGGCTGCGTTGTCCTCTCCGGCGATGCATGTGTCATAGCGATGGACGACCTCCACGACCTGAGGCAGGTCACCGTCCAATCATGCATCAGTCACGGAGCATGTTCATCGTTGCACACCACTATGTATCGTATGTGGGAAGGGCAATTTGGTGTCAGGCAACTTACGGATCGGGAGCTGAGGAGACACGCGGCGCCGATCGGGATGAACACAACCGCGATGCTTGACAAGCAGAACAGCACCTGGTGCATTCCATCGGACAGAGCAGCCCCCTCAGCGGCAGATGGCAGGGGGATTACAAAAGTTTGGCGCTGCCTGTGGCGGTGAGGGGGGGTTGGGGGGGGGGGGGCTGGTGCCTTACCCAGCCGGGTGTGAGAAGAGGCTTCCACGCAGGGAGCTCTTGCTGAAAAAACTTGTTCCCTGTATGCGTGGTGAGCACAGCGTTTGCGAGTGAAACGGGCGTGTTGTGTGCCGTGCAAGCGGACATCGCGATACAGTATATGCAATGCCGCAGGGCCGCCGGGGCCTTACGCTTGGGCTGTTTCGACGCCGGCGGCGTCTCTGTCGGCGGGTCTAGGCTAGACATCGCGACCTGCACAGAAACAGCACGTCTTGTCTTGTACGAAGTCGCAAATACAGTTGTGTGGCTAGTGCCTCGACTAGGAGGGCTTGCTCAGCGTGACGGGTGCTCTTCCCTCGCAGCGCCTATGTGTAAGCTGTGAGAGCTTACAGGAGGGTGGCAGGAGGATGGCGCACTCGGCCTTGGGCGTGCCGACCCTTCACGCCAGGGGCGCAGGCGGGCGAAGAAGATTTGCCCGCTGTCGGCAAAACGGGAGCGGGGAAGTACTCCCACCGGCAGTGCTGCTGGTGAGCTTTGAGCACCGAAAATGCGGCCTGCTAGATACCTGGAGCAGTGCGCACTCACGGGTGAGACTCCGAACAGATGAGGAGACGGTATTGTGGTTCCGAGGGTGTGGACAGCCGATGTGTGTGGGTGTGGGTGTGCGTGATCAGAACCTCCACTCCGTGAACCAAACTGTAGTGCCCTCGAGCATGCCGACGACGTTGGTAGTTTCGTCGAATGCGCGCTGCTGATCATAATTGTGTCACGGCACCGCGCGCGTAAACCTTGATAAAATAAGTATACCTTAATACATTAGCGCGACGCGCGCGCCGGTGCGGTCGCCCATAAATATACTGAACCACAAAAAGGTCCGAGTTTTGTATTCTGAGCAAAAGCGAATAACTGCCGCGGCATCATTGGGATCAGACTGAGGATGAGTAGTCGCTAATGTATTCGCCCGCGCTTGCGCACTGCTACGGGGCGCCGGAAAGCTCCCGAGGATAACAAGATCGCGCGAAACATCTGCTCGTCGGCACTACAGAGCACGCGCATCCAGGTAGTTGGTATTGGAGAACCGCCGCTGGAACCGGAACACTACACCGTCGACCTCCCGCCCATCCCGCTGCAACAACCGTTCTTTCTCTGTCCAGGGGTTAGTAGCCTCTCTGTGGCTAGCAGATGTCAGAACGCTCGGGCGTCTCTTGCTTCCAGTCACAGGCGAGGCACACTGTCTCTCGGAAACCCTCTTCAGCTTTCGGCGCCGAGGAGTTCGTGCCAGTGTCTCGCCCGACCCTTGATGGCGGCAGTCGGTGTCGCGGCCGCGGTCGGCTGACAGACAGCTGAAACACAGTGGGGTCCAAATAGCTACACCAGTGGAATATCATCACGGCTCGGCCGCTGAGTGGGGAACCTGCTGAGGGTCCCGGGTCGCGTCTCGAAAAGGATACCGGAAGTAGTCGCTATCGCCAGCAGCAGTGTTAACCACTTAACCCCCCTCACGACACCGACGGCGATATTTCGAGAGCAGGGAGGCGGTGGCGTTTTAACGGCTGCAGGTCTTCCGTGCCCCCTTCGTGGGCATCACACCTTCATCACGTGCATTGATATGCATGTCTGGGCATGGGCTGCTTTCGATAGGCACACATGGACAGCCCGGAGTTGCCCAACAGCCAGCGGTCGCCCGAAGTCGCCCGGACTGCGCACAGAAAGGGGCGGAAGAAGGGCAATCGAGGCGCCCCCTCCTCCAAATACCTCACCTTCCGCTCGCAGTCGGCATCTCCTATTAAAACGGTCCGTGCCGCCATGCAACTGGATGCGTGCAGCATTGATGCCAGGGGCAGCCAGCTGCAGGGGGCTGACTGAGTGCTGCGGCTTCTGAATTCGCAGTTGCCTCGCCCGGCCGATTGGGCACCCTTGCACCGAAAGCAACGAAGTGCGCCCCCAAGTACTGAAGATTCCTGGTCTGATGCAGCAAACCACCATAGCAATGACCACTTTCATGCGATCGATGTTGGGTTTACTTCGCGCATGCAACGCAGGCAGAGTGTCCTATGCCGAGATCGCAAATGTGTCGTCCTCCATGGAGGGCCTCGGAGGCTTGAAAATTCTGGAGGTACCGGCATGCCGCCATCAATGAACACCGCTCTCATCCAACAGGCGCCACTAACCTTTCTCGTGCCGCCCTACGGGAGCGGGATGCTTTTGGGCGGCGGTGTTGCATAGCAGACTGAACGGAACATGGTGTTTGCCGGCGCCTGACGGGGAAGGGATGGCTGCACACGCGACTCTGCCAGTGAACGGGTTGTCAGCAGGGGCCGGTCCTATGCACTCACAGCCGTATTCACGGCGCCACAGGATAGCACGTGCTCGGTTCGGAAGGACTCCCATCCGCGGCGGCCGTTGCGGGGCACCAGCAGGTAGCATGCAAGCTCCCCAACGCTGTGCTTGGCGACACGAAGCAGGACTGCATTGCCTACTAATTGACCGATGTGACTCTTCCGACGGCAGCGGCGAGCAGAGCCTAACCAAGCAGCAGAAGCAGTGCCTGGAGCGCGTGTCTGAGGAGATGGAGCTGCGCAGATTGTGGCTCGTCCGGTACTGGGTAAGCTCTTCCAGGAGTAATCAGTCGCATGTTTCCGCCGCCCACGGAGACAATGGCGGATCACACTGACGGCTGTGGGGTGGGCACAGCGAATGGCGGAGGCGCACCGGGTGCACCCTGTACTGGCGGCCGATCAAGCGCAGTTCTGGAGTAGCAAGGTCACCTCCGTTGCAGAAACGGTGGGCGGGTGCGCAGACATCCATCAGGCGGCTAGGAAATACGCGACACGCAGGGCGCGGTGCTCCATTGACTGCACCGTCTCTGGCAAGGTGTGCCGGGCCTCACCCTGAAGAGCGACCAGCCGCTGCTCGACGGTTCTTGCCGATGTGGCGACCGCTGGTCTGTGTGTGGCTTGCATACAGGGCGCGCCATCGGAGCAGACCGGGCCGGCGATATACCTCCAGAGGTGAGTGATGCAAGTCCTGCCCACCAAGAGAGCGGCGCGCACCCCTGGGCAGGCGCCCACTGATCAGCGCCGCCCGCTGCCTGCAGGCTGATGGAGGCATTCGCCACCATGGGGGAGCTGGAGCGCGGAGTGCGCCTCGCAATGGAGATGAGCATCCCGGACATCCTGCTGCTGGCTATGGCTGACAAAACCTACATCTTGCACACAGCAACCTCGGTAGGGAGGGGGCGGCTGTCTGCACTTGAGAGAGCGCGCCTGGCCCCAGGACTCGGATGTCTTATGTGCACGCGGGGCTGATTCACACCGCTCGACTCGCACAGGGGGAGTCTCCGAGGATTCTCGAGATGGGCGCTGAGGAGGTCGACGAGGCAGGGTTTCGGCGAGACTGGGTGGCGTATCTTTGGGGCTCGGCGGCGGCGCTGGGAGTCGAGACCGATGTGAGCGAAGAGAGAGCCGAGTTCTGGGGCGGACGGCTGGAAGGCGTGCCAACGAAAAAGGACATCCTGGACGTTGACTTTGCGGTGAAGGAACTGCGGGCGCACGCGATAGAGCAGAAGATCTGGCAGGCACTGGTGGACCAGTGCTACGCTGCCCTCTCCACAAGCTACTAGCGGGCTGTGCCAGCGGTGCTCGGTGCACGGGATGCGAAAACTGCTGTCAGCAGTATCACCGCTGCGCATTTGTATAGCATCCGCCCCGCCGCACGAACAGACCCACCCTACGCGTAATTCTTGTCCTAGGGGGGGATGCTGCCATATTGAGGTCCATCCGCGCCTCGCAGGCACATGGCAGTGCTGTGCGACCAGAATGTGTGCGTATGCGAGTGGGTGGGTGCGCTGGGGGGGAAGAGGGGGGGGGGGGGGGGGGGGGTGAGAGGGGGCAGTGGATGTGACAGTAGCCCACATGGCGTCAAATATACCCTCGTCAAAAATACCGTCGGAGAAAACCGTCGGAGGAACACAATTCTGCACTCATCAGAACATGCAGAGGGAGGAGGGAGAGCTTTCTGGCGGGCCCATTGTGGTTGGGATTATAGTGGATGGAGAGCGGGATTCAGGTATCGAGTTTAGGGTTGGGGTAGTTAGTAAAGCTTATTCGACGCCCCTGAGGCGGAACGACGGTGCTGCGCGCAAATGGCGAGGGTAGCGACGTAGCGACTATGTGATGGTTTCGGAGCTGGTGTCGGCTCCGCCGGCGGGCGTCAGCAGCCAAAAACAAAAAATACCACCGCCAGCAGACAGTCTACGCTGCCCACCCGGGTTGCGTATTATGTAGTATACGCCAGCCGGAGGCGGGGGGGTTTTCGGCTTGCCACACAAGCCCGTGGCGGGGACAGGGGAGTCCGGGCCTCGGGCCGTGGCGACTACAGCCCTCCAGGCGAGGGTCGTAGGGGCTGTGCAGGGCCGGGGGGGGGGGGGGGGGGGCGGGGGCGAGCGGTGAAGTGCACATGCTACTGTACTGGTCGCTAATACATTCAGAATATACAAGGGAGGATGATAGATCATACATATACACGTATAGCGCTAGTCCTTTTTTATATATAATCTGTATGCACGCGTATTCATTTTAAGTATGAACAGTGCTTGAGCGCGCTCACTGCTGTATCTCAGCACCCAGGCCAGATATGACCAGATATGAAGCCATTATCTAGCGCTGTATAATGTAAATACGCGGGACTGATGATGTGTCATATATGGCTTTATATGGATCAATACCGGACAAAGTGACTACCATCACGATTACCTGTACTTTATGTACATCAGGCCGAAGAATACTAAGCATACGGAGTGTTACCGATATAGTTACGGATTCTGTGTCCAAAAAGGTGGATATACCCCCCTATGCCAGACCTACGACTGCAGTTGGCGCACGAGGTCAAGTGCTGGGGCGGCTTCGGCCGATGTCCCGGGGCGAACTTTACTTTTACTTTTACCCCCCTGGACACCCCAATAGCGGCTGTCCATATCTACCCCCTCCTGGTGTAAGCATGGGCTTGAAGGTGTCCAAGACCCCCCCTGGGATGTCCATATGCATTCTGTCCAGACGTAGGCATTATGCCCACACGGCCACGCGCATAGACAATGATGCTGGTTGCACAAAATACAAGGGGCAGTCCGGCTGTCGCTTGCGCGGCCGCTCGGCCGCTCGGCATTGCCTAATCGCGTCAAGTGCCAACCCGCCGCGCACAAACGAGACAGTCGGCCTCTGCCGCAAAAAGCACCCACCATTGCCACCGCCGGGGGCTAGCTTACCACGCACGGTCACCACAGCGAGTCGTTGGCTCGTTGATTAATCTCGTTGCTTCGCTTGTTGCTTACGTTGCCTGCGTTAGTCGTAGCGCCCGGCCTCGCAATGCCGCAAGCATTGCTGCAACACGATATACAAATCTGCCCAGAGACTAACAAAAAATGCGTTATTTTGACCGTATTTTTAAAAAAATCTGGGGGACGAGGGGGCAAGCCCCCATCCCCCAGACCCCCACCCCCACCCCCACCTCCACCCCCCGTATACTGCAGCCCGATGATCTGCATCTCCGCGCCGTTGCGGGGCGGCCGGTAGACCACCGCCGTGCCGCTTCCCAAGCCGGACATGTTGACCTCCATGTTGTATTTGACCCCGCCACCACCTGCGTGCAGGCTGCGGTCACGTGGAACACATGGTCGGCCGGGCCCACAGACGCTAGCACAAACTTGGCCGCCGCATGCAAGCCCACATCGGCGGCGGGGTCCTCCTTCCGTTTCCATCCGCCCCTAAGGCCGGCAGCGCCGGGGCAACGCTGTCGCCGGCGACGGCGGGGGGCACGGCGGGGGCTGCCGCCGGCGTCTCGATCGGCGGCGGCTGTGGCGGTAATTAAGGGCGGCACGTTCGGGCCGGGGCCCGAGAAGGGCAGCCACGACGGATTAGGGAGTTGCCACGCGGGGCAGTAGGTTTGCCTGGGCCTATTATGCATTTAGTTACGTTGTGCTGCACCATTCTTCGCCGGCGGACGCCCGGCAGCCGTGCTCGTCGGCGTCGGTGCCAGCCATCAGCGACGCCGTCGGTGTCGGTGTTGGCTCGGTGGACTATGCTAATAGCAGCAGGCGCCCGCTGGCGATGCCAACGAAAGCCATAAGGATAGCCCGCGTCAAAGGGGCGCTGTAGCGGTGCACGGAGGCCATGTTGTTTTATGTGAGGGTGTACAGCGGCGAAGGCGGCCCGTGGTGTTTATGCAGCGGTGCTCATTTTTAGCACCTCGTCAATTTAGGTTTATTAGTTTTTAGTCGGGACGACTTCGTATCAGCCTGTGAGTGACACTCGCCAGCGCCTATGCGGTGGAATGCGGGAAAGAACAACCAACATGTTTTGGTATTGGTACCAAGCCGGGGAAATAACAAGATGTTGCTGCGTTTTGCGACGCGGCGAGGGAGAAGGTCTTATCGAAGGCTGCGGCCATGCTTGCAGGGTTGGGCTTATTGCTGGCTTCCAAGTGTGTGTGGTGGGAGGTGCATCCGTACACCAGCTTTATGCGAGCTTTCCCCGCAGGGAGATGACACCAGACATCAAACACCACCGGCGGAGCTGGTCGAGTGACTGGCCGCCTTTCCCTGTATTTTTGAACTCGACCGTCTCCATCGACGCCGTAGTCGTCGTCGCCTACTCGCCGGCTGCTGATGTGCACGACGCCCCGCCCGTCGTGTTGCACCTCCACGCCCACGAAGCTGCGACATTTCATACAAACAAGGCCTTTTCTCATTAAGTCCTATTTTGGACGAGTATGTAAGACTGTCGCACCTCCGTCAATATGAGTACCGTGCGGTGCTGGGTACACAAGGACTTAATTATCAGTCCGCTGCATGGATCTAAACAGTTCCGTCCGGAACGCGCAACTCACATGGTATCGGACCGTTGCATAATTATATCCCTAATTTAGTGTGCGGGGGCGCGGTGCTGGGCAGAGAGTGTATATTATATCATCCTTACAGAACGTTATTAATACGGTTAGCAGATATTTGTTCCAGCACAGCCATACGAACGACACTGGACGACGGGGGCTCAAAAAACAACTGGACGACATTCAGGTTGACGTATATCAAATAAGGTTTTGAAAAATATATTGTATGTCCATCACGACCAGCATGACCGTTAATTAATTTATAGAAAATGCAACATTATACATATTATAATGTCGTAATAAAGTGCTACCAATACGGATTGCCGCGATGTCGGATCTGGCGGGATCCCGAGTGAAAGAACATGTCGCATCCGATACCCTTTTTAGTCACGGGCGTGTACCTGTGCTTCAGACCATCAAGCGGACTGACTGCAACCGCAGCGTTCGCAGAATGACAGCGCATGATGCGTGCTGATATGTAGCGACTACAGGTGTGTCTTACAGGGTACCTGTATCTCATCGAAGTTGCTGTACATGTTCTCTTACAACATGGTCTCTGTACAACGCTCTCCCTGTATTAACCAAAAAGGATTAATCCTTACAAGTTGCTGTATAAATTCTTAATTGTGGACGTTTCCGATTGCCTTTCCGGATGATTTCCTGATTGCCTTTTTCTACCGTAGCTCATGTATTAATATATTATGAGCACTCCCGCTACGACGCAGGTTCCCGGCTGCTGCTGGCGTCGAACGGAGAGCTCTTGATGCTTCGATCACGCAGCATGCGGACGGCCGATCGGCGGAGGGCGACACTTGGCGGCCGACACGCGTAGCCTCACCAGCTCGTCGACTGCTACCCCCAATCAAGGACAACGGCTCGAAGATGACATGTATAATAAAGGTCGCCGCCGGCAAATCTGCCATCGCATCAGCAAAGCAAGCAAGCGATGTCTTCGGCGATCACCGAAGCCCTCGCATCTGTCGGCGCTTCAGAATCATCACCACCCGCAGTGTGCTCGCACATGCAGTTTGCTTGCACAAGTGCCAGAAACTTTAGACGCGGCACAAACGCGCCGCAACACCTCGAACCAGCAGTCGGCAGCAGCTGCGACAGCAGTACCGGCTGCATTCGCCGCTCGACACTCGCAAGGCGGGCAATATGGCCTCCGCGCACCGCCGCGGCGCCGCTCTGACGCTGGGTCTCCTGCTGGCCTTCGCGGGTGTCGCCACCGGACGCCTGCTGGCAGAGTCCACCGGCCCGACGCCGTCGCCGACGGCGTCGATGCTGCTTGGCAACGACGTCGACGAGAACGGCTGCCGGGCGTCTGCTGGCGAAGAATGGTGCATCGCCACGTCCAGCTGCATCAGGCCCTGGGAGACCGAGTGCCACACCACGACGCCCCCTGCCTCAGCCAGCAGCCCAGTCGTGCCGCCCCTCACCATCGCCGCCGCCGACAACGAGACGCGTGCGCCAACTCCCGCCGCGGCCTTCGTTTCCGGTGACAGCGTCTGCACCGGCCAGGCCGGCCTCATGGGCGGCTGGACACAGCAGCAGGACGACGCCGCCGATGCGGGAATGCAGGCGGCGGCCAAATTCGTTCTGGCATCGCTGGGGCTGGCCGACCATGCGTTTCAGGTGACCACCGCCTGCACGCAAGCGGTGGCGGGGGTCATCCTAAACTACTACCTAGAGGTGACTGTTTCCGGCGTGGGAAGCGGCACTGCGGTGATCTACCAGCCGCCCCGCAACGGCGCGGAGATGCAGATCATGCAACTGCACTACAAGCCGCAGTAGACTGTAGTTGCTGCCGCAAATCGCTGCGTCCACATCTAGTTTCAGTGCTCCCATAGCCATCCCCCCCCCCTCTCCCCCAGCGCGCCCGCCGCCTCCTGCAGGTGGACTAACAATGGGCAGCAGCTGCGGTAAGAGTGTACCACCACAGCTAGAAAATTTTGTAATAAATGTATAACCCCGCATCCAAAGGTCGTCTGATGCCGCCAGTGAATGGTGCTGCAGATGCACAGTACCTGTAGTTAAAAGCTCTGCCTCATGGCCGTGTCGTATGTCTATCCAAACAGTTGTCACTGAGGTGCAGTGAAGATGTACACCGCTTGCATCCACCAGGTGCCCTACCCGTACGCTGGGGACGTAACCGGCCCCCTCCAGGCCTCGTCAGTGCTCGCCATGGTGCCCCCCCCCCCCCCCCCATGCATGGTGCTTTTGCACTCGGTGTTGCCCGCCAATACAGTGGTGGCAGCAGTGACGCGCGACCGCGTCGGCGGCGGGATCCTCACATTCCGTCCACCCGCCAATGAGGCTGGCCAGGCCGGGGCAGACGGGGGCGGAGGTTGTCACGGGGCCGCAGGCGTCGCGTCATCGGCACTGGTGGCAAAGGGCGCCACGTACGGGATCTGCGGCAGAATGCGAAAGCGCAGACGATCCGACGGGCCATGGCGAACCAGTTGTACTCTGCCTTCTCAACATGCTAGCTGGCTACAACAGCCTTCCCGGATGCCGAGGATGCGAAAAACATTGAAGCAACCCGGGGCATTTGTACAACATCCCGGAGGCAAATGCCGCCATCCACAGGCCCACCCTCGCCTGCATGCATTTGGCTGTGCTGTGTGCAAGCGAGCAAGAGTGTGAGTGTGTTGAGTAGTAGGGGGGGATAGACATGAAAGCAGCCCAAATAGCATCGGAAGACATCCTAGGCGTTGGCAGAGACTGGCGGAACGCAGTTCCTCCATGCACGCCCGTATTCATCAGCGCACACTGCGTCTAGCGGAAGGGGGGGGGGGTTGGCGGACCGCCGATTGAGATGATAGAGACTTGTGGAGAATAGGTTTCAGAAATCAGAAATACATTTGTTCCCAAGGCAGCACTCCTCTATCCAGCGGCAGCTCACCTGCAGAATCTGAGTCATAACTATAGCAGAAAGTTGTGGGGACCGGCCGCGTAGCCATGGCTGCCCCCGGGCGCTTGGTCCACCGCCACGCAAAGCCCTCAGCTTTCATGCCGCGGGCCGTGTGCTATGCAGCGGACTCAGGGTGCCAAAGCTTTGCGAACTCCGATCGTCTGCGCAGCGGGGCAGGTAGAGGCACAGACTCGTCACCCCCGGGCCACTCGCAAACTTCTCGAGGCAGCAGCAGCAGCAACGGCCAGCACCACGAAAGGGTTTATGAGCTGGCTGGGCACTGGCTGCCCATCGTTCCAGCAGCACAATGCCAGGGCCACGCACCAGTTTCTCCTTGACCATGAACAGCAAGGCAGCCTTGACATGGCGGGGCGGGCAGAAGTGCCGAAAACACACCAGCATGCGAGTGTCAGTGAATCGCACACACACGCCCCTGATGGAATCACCGGCACCCCATGAGCAGCGCCATGGGGATACGTACCGTGAGAACGCTCTGGCCAATTTTGAACTTCATTCCATGGTAGAAGCCGCCGAGCCCCTCGTCATTGTAGATCCTGCACACAGCGTCCGCCGTGCCCTCGTACTTGATGCTGGCAACGGTGTCCGCTCCGGCGGCCTGCGGGGCAGATTGCCACCGTCACGGTTGTTGCAGCGCGTAGATGCGGGCACGGCAGGACTGCGAATTGATTAGGCAACCGTAGCTGAGTGCACCCTGGAGCTTATCAGAGGCAGCGGATCACCTGCAGCCTCGACTTGATCAGCTGCATTGGGTAGGTCATCACCGTTGCGCCCAACTTGGCCAATGCACTCATCACAAAGATCTCCGCCGCGCTGTCCGTGGGCCGCTTTGTGACAGCCCTCCCCCGGATCTTGGACTCCGCAAGCCGAGCCCGCAGCCATTCGTAGATGACGTACTGGACGGTTGGGTTGGCCACCATGAGCAGGGTTGGGACAACGCCTTTCCAGAATCCCAGGACGCCTCCTTCATCGTAAATCTGCTTGGTCATGGTGAGGGCTCCTGCGTGCGGCACATCGCCGCGCTGAGCGTGATGCTACCGAGCCGTCTCACTACCACCTGCTGCATGCAGAGCGGCATTTCTACCTTTATGGCGCTGCTGGGCCTTCTGCGTCTGCATGCGGGTGACAAGCACCCAGAACGGATTGGTAAGCAGCACATTGCCGCAGCCGGCGGCTGATGCGACCAGCAGAGAGCCGAGAATGCCGATGTCATGCGCCGCAGCGCCGCGTAGCCCACCGCTGACTTGCATACCCTGTCATGAACAGCGAGGCGGAATGTTACGCTCGGGACAAGAACTGAGGTCTGAATTGGCTACTGATGAAGCTGCCGCTGCATGCTCCGGGTGGCGACTTGCCACGGCTGCTTTGCGGAGCAGAGAGTACAAGTAGAAGTAGACGCCCTGGGACACGCCGGTGCCCACAAGCGCAGGCCGGAGTCCTCTGTACAGCGCCGTCCATGTCTCCGGCCGAATGGTCTGCGCAGGGAGTATGCGCGGTTGGCAGCATTTTCAGGCCCGTATCAAATACTCTGGCGCGGCCGGCACAGCTAACAGATGCCTGGGGTGGTCGTGTGATGGCCAGTTCCCAGCACATAAGTACAGTGAATCGTGCCACGCTTGCGTTTGGTGACACAGGCACGCAGCGGTAGATATTCTGTCCTGGTTGCCTGTTCGCTTGCTAGTTCCCAGCAGCCGCCTGCTGCGTACCCTACCTGGGAACCCGGGGCGGTATGTTCGCCTGTGCCGGCTCCGTTTTTGCTCTTCACCGCCTGCTGGGTGCAAATCTGCGGGGGGCGCCAGACCCGCGTTCGTAAGCGGGCAAGACAAAACAGCAGCAAACCAGAGACACAACGTTGCCCGCGGACGTCCTTGTTGCGTGAAGTCTCGGTGCCGCGCTGGGACAAGAGAGGTCGCGGAAGACGGGTGGCAAATTTTGACTGGTGTCATTGCAGACGCGGACCCGCGACATAGGCACTGCAAGCCGCGTCGTCGAATCCCGTAGGGAGCCACAGTAGGCAAGGGTGACGCCGGCTGGACTTGCCGTCAAGAGCGGGTAGGTCGCGGCACACGCGAACATAGCGCTCGCCGCTCCTGCGACCCCCTCAACAGCGGCATCCGACACGGACATGGCGCCTCCCCTTGCTTCCTGACTTGCCGGGAACCGTATCGGCAAAGCAACGCTCTCCCCCTCGCGGACGATAGAAACGAGGTACCGAGTTCTGGCTGTATCACGTTGTTTGTAGTGAGGATTACCGCCCGCAGATTGACGACCCGCCTGGCGTGGTACTGGCTTGATATAGCACCGGGTGTAAACGTGTCCGCGGCGCAGTCTCATGGCGCAAGCAACTGTGTCGCGCTGAAACGTCGCGGTATGACCGTCACGCCCTTCTCGCGAAACTCGCGCGGCTCGACCCTCGTCAGCATCTGTCTGGCTGGCTACCCTGTACTGGCTGACGGGCGGCGACATGCGCCGCCGCCCTGTAGGGGCGTTAGCAAAGCAGGGGGCTCGCAGTTCTGCCAAAACGGTTTCAGGTCTCTTACAACGTTTTGCACAGGGGCTTTGGCCCCAAAGCACGCGTGAAAGGGTTGGGAAGGGTGGGTTGCGCTAGCTGGAAGCTGGCGCAAAGGCAGAAGGTGGAGACACCGCCGCGTCGCGCGGCGTCATATCGGGGTGAGGGATGGACGTGGGCACACGGCAGTGGCGTACTAGCCGCGTATGGCGGAATTGTAACGTCGGGTAACACCCGTCGTACTTAGCCCCGTGCAAATCAAACCTCTATAATTCTCAATATGACCATTAGCAAAGCAGGGGGCTCGCAGTTTTGCCATCATGTCGCCATTTTGGCGTGGCAGCCTGGCTGGTTGACCGCCCCAGGGGGGTCATCCAGCCAAAGAGGTGCCATGCTGCCGGACACGGCAGCACTGTTGGGTCGATGTAGTCGAGCACCACGCTGGACTCCATGGCCCAGCCGCCGAAGTACTTGATCTTCTGCATCGTCACGCCGATCACGTACGCGGCTGTTGTGGCCCCCTTGCGGAGGGAGTGGGACGTCCACGCGAACCCCGCGGGGGGGGGGGGGGGGGGGGGGGGGGGGGGGGGGGGGCTCATTCACTGCTGTCAGCACCAGTTGCAGCCAGCTAGTGAGGGTGTCCGCCGTCCATTTGGCATGTCCCTCGCGCTGGCTGATGGCCCATCGTGCCGCTAGCACGCGGCCGGCGGCGAACACCTGACGGGCGGCATCAAAGTAGTGCAGCAGCGCCGCGATGTCGGCATGCGCTGACGCTGGCAGCTGACACAACAACTACTTGCTTGCATCCGCGCCACGCTGGCCTTTCCGGTCACGATGGTATCGGAGGATCCCGCCGTCCGGGCCGACCGTGAGGTCGCCCGTACGTCACTCCACCCCCGCTCCTCCGCGGCAGAAAAACAGACAAAGTACGACGACTGCCAGGCTGGCGCGGAACAGCTCCACGCGCACCACGGTACTTGGGTCCGTGCCCCAGATAGGTCCCAGCTCCAGCCGTAGGGCTTTTGCCAGGGTCAGGGCTTTCAGCACCACACGCGCGGGCAATGGGGCCCGCATCAACTCGGGGTTTAGCGTCACCTGCGACGCCGCAAGGCCCTTGCGGACCCTGCTCACCAGATCGCCCAGAGCCATCGGCTCCCGGCCGTGGTCCTTGAAGAAGTTGTTGACGGCCGACAGGTAAGGCTGCAAGCTGGAGGCTTTGATCGTCCCTAGGTTGCCCAACCACGTGACGTACCGTGCCATAGTCCCGGGGTCGGCAGCCAAGGCCGGTCGCTTCTCCTCTTCGCAGAAACGGAAATATTGCTTCATGCAACTCGCGTAAGACGCCGCAGTGGTCGGCGCCCACGCAGCTGATAGGAGCTCCCTGGTTTGGACGCCAAGGGTGTCAGACCCTAGAACCAGTGTCATGTACGGGCGCATCGAATCAGCCCACGGTGTCGTACAGCTCGCGACCTCGACGCGGTACTTCACCGCTGCAGTTCGTACCGGTGCCGCACGTACAGCCGGTAGTTGGTGGATGTTGCCCGGAAACATGGATAGCGTAGCACTTACGGCCCCTACTCGGCGCAGGTATACCCATGCCGGAAGGGAACGCGGAATACAGTCACGGGCCAGTCAGGCATGCCGATCATACCTCGCCCGTCCCGCCGTCCCGGCCGGAATACCACCGTGAGCTCCTCCACTGCCATCTCGGTGAGTGCCTAGTGCCACGCCTTGCCCTCCCATCGCGGGGCGACGACGGTCGCCGATGCGCCACTCTGTTGCGGCTTCTGCACGAGGTCGGGTAGCAGGGGCCAGGGTACGTTGTACCAGTTGTTTTCGCGGCGCCAGTCCGCATCCGGCAGGTGCAACGAGTCCACCGCCTCGCACGTAGGGTCCAACCACGCCGCATTGTAGCGGGGGAGCAGGGTGTTGAGGGCGGACGCGAAGCGGTCGATGGAATGAGGGCCGAACCGGCTCTCCAGTTCCGCGAACAAGAGGGGGTCAAGTTGCCAATCGTCGCTGTCGAGGTGCCGGCTTAGACGGTCCGCCCAAATATTCGCTGCCGAGCGAATATACCGCGCGCGCAGGTGGATGCCGTGCGAGTCCAGCAAGCACTAGAGTCGTCGCAGCTCGGCCATCATCTCGGGAGAGCGTGAGGTTAGGCCCGACAGAACGTGTCTGACATACCGCCTGGTTGTCCTCGTGCAAGAGGACGTTGCGCCCGGCGAGGTGGGGGAGGAAGCTGTCCACGGCAAGTCGGGACCGCTTTGAGCTCCTTCTAGGTGATGTTCTGGCGCTCGTCCGCCGAGCTCCAGAATCCCCGCGCCTCCAGCCTGCCGTTCAACACCCCGCCCCACCCGTAGCCTGAGCTGTCGGTGTGCAGATAAGCCGTCTCCACCGGGCGGTGGATGGGCTTGCCGTTGGCCTGACTGGGCACCGATGTCCACCACTGTAGGTCGCGGCGGAGCTGTGGCGTCATCCGGACGCGCCCGCCCCACCGGTCGCCGACCACGGAGTGGAGCTCCCGCAGGATGAATCTTGCGGCCGGGATCGCCAGAAAGAGGTACTGCGCCTGCCCTGCTAGTGACAGCAGCTCGCGCAGTGGGAGCCACCTGGCGTTCCGCGTGGCGCGGCCGATGAGCCGGGTGGCCTGCCGGGAGAGCCGGTTCAGCTTGTCTGCCGGTGCGTACAACATACCGGACGCTGAGTCGATGTCCACCCCCATGTGCCTGCCGAACTGGCAGGGCTCCCAAAAGCCCTTTGTGGGGTTCCGCTGCAGCCCCCAGGCGTCGAGGAGGCTGGCGAGCCGTTGACGGAGGTGGAGCGCCTGCTCCATCGATGCGGAGAAGAGGAGGAAGTCGTCCACGTAAGGTAGGATGCGCGCCCCCCTCCACATGGTCCGCCGCAGGTAGCGCTTGCTCCGTGTGGGCTGCATAGACGATCAGGGGGGGGCTCGGGCTCGGGTTTCCGCAGGTGGGTGATGAATACATCGGTGAGCGTGACGAAGTAATAGGGCGAGAGGCTCCAGCCCATTGGCAGACCCGCGAGCCTATAGACCTGACCTCGGAGGTCCGCGGTGAAGTAGTATCGGTCCGCCTCCGCGATGCCTAGAGTATAGAAGCCGTCTTGGAGGTCGAAGGAAAACATGTAGTCTCCCTTCTTGGTTAGGTGGCGCACTCCCAGTAGGGTCTCCATTTTGAGCCGCTTGCGCACACAGTAAGAGTTGAGCACGCGGAGGTCGATGATGCAGCGCCACTGGTTGACGCCGGGCTTGGGTACTAAAAAATCTTGACACCCACTTGCGGCAGGTGCCAAGCTCCCACGCGCCGGACTCCACGAAGCGGGCAAGCTCGCCCTCGAGGAAGGTGAGTTGCGCTGGGGTAGCGTCCTGCATGCTGATGCCGTTGTGGAAGTTGGGTGGGGGGCGGTCGTGCTTGAAGGGGATCCGGACGCCCTCCTGGATCCACCGTAGGACTTGATCGCTCGCCCCGATATCTTGCCATTGCCGCCATTGCCGCCGCCCGCGGTGTCGCATGTAGCTTGAACTTGGGTAGCATGACTCGGAACGGCGGGGCACACCGACAGTTCTGCTCCTCGGTCTGCGGGGTAGTAGTCTTCCTCGCAGGGTTGCCGGGCTGAGGCTTGCCCTTGATCTTGTCTTTGTCCTTGTTTTTGTGCGCCCTCTCCTTTGTGGCGCGGTCTGCGTGTTCTGATGCGCGCTCTTGCTCCTTGATGCGGATGTTGCCGCTGCCGCCTCCGCTCCCTCCGCTGCCGCTGCCCTTGAACTGCGCGGCGGTCTGCGCCTTGGCCGCTTGGTGGAGGCTGACCTCGAGTTTTTTGTCGTCTAGGGCGTTGAGGAGGCCGTCGACGCCATTGCTGGAGCGCTCGGCGGCGGTGGTGTCGAAGAAGCGGGAGTAGACGAGGCGCTCGGCGACTCGCTCCTCGCCGGTAAGCGCCTTCTGCACTTGAAACGCCGGAGGTAGGTGAGCCGGTCTTCAGCAGCATGCCCGCACGTCGCGATCGTGCGAATCGCGGAGTCGAGTAGGTCGTTGGCGTCCGCGGTGTCGCGAGCGGTGGCGTTGTTCGCGCGAAGCGTTGCCACAGCGTCCGTGGGCGCCGCGTGCGCGGCGGCGGTAAAGACTCCATAGCACAGCAGGTGGCGATACTCGTCGCGCGTCGCGTGCTTCTTCTCATCGATGAGGTAGCGATCCCAATCGTCGTTGCGTGGGTTCCACAGCCCGGGGTTAGCGAGTCCTACAGGGGGCATAGACTCGGCGTGTGCCCGCGGCAGGTAGTCGATCCAGTCGCGCGGGTCGGTGAACGCCGCGTGGCCTGGAGATTTTGCAGGGAAACCGGGGGGAGGGTCGTCACCCTCGAGGCCGTCGGCTGGCGTCGCGGGAATAGGTTTCTGCGGAGGTGGTTGTTGAATGGAAGAGATGCGGGAGTCTAGCTTGTCGAGTCGCAGCAGCATCCGCTGCACCAGCGCAGTGAGGCTAGCGGTGTCAGTCGTCGAACTCGCGGCGTTGCCTCCACCGCACCCCTCCGAATGGTACAGGTCGTCAGGCAACCGTGTGTTGTCCATAGTACGGCATGTTGTCGTAATTTGCAGTCGCGGCGAGCGGCTGGCGTCGAACGTCGTTGTGAGATCGTGTGTCACCTTACGAGACTGCGAGAGTCTCGATGCCGTTGCGCTAGCTGGAAGCTGGCGCAAAGGCAGAAGGTGGAGACACCGCCGCGTCGCGCGGCGTCATATCGGGGTGAGGGATGGACGTGGGAACACGGTAGTAGCGTACTAGCCGCGTATGGCGGAATTATAACGTCGGGTAACACCCGTCGTACTTAGCCCCGTGCAATTCAAACCTCTATAATTCTCAATATGACCAGAATACAAGCACGGCTTTTTGTTGGAGGGGCTTGGCCCCACCATATTCAGATTGGGTTTTGCTTTTAAAAATGCAGGCTTTTCCTTCCCGAATACTTTCCGTGCATTCTCTTGACGCTCTCGCTCCCTGTATAAACCAAAAAGAGTTAACTAAATTGAGATGTAAACACAATACATGTAGTCGCTATTTATGACAGTGGTTGCTCAAAGTGGCCCCTGCTGCACAGTAGTTTTAGCCAGTCCGGTGCCGGCTCATGAACCCGGAGAATCTAGCTTCGTCATCGATTTTATTACGGGGTATTTGATTATCTTACATTAGGGCTTTCACAAATGCGCACTACAATAAGAACTAACAGCAACTATGAAAGGTTGCCAGCAATAGAGAGACATAAGCATGAAACCAAGGTCGAGCAGGAGGACAGGGAGCCAAGAACCAAGAAGGAGCCAAGGGAACCACGAAGTCGCTTAGCTGCCAGTAACCAAAGAGACCCCCGCCCCGGGGTAGGCTATCAACCGCGGCGAGGACGCTTGCAGCCAAAGACCCGGGTCATAGCAACACATGCCGACGAGCGACGCGACGCAGGCGCAAGAGCACCAACACGTGCCGCACGCGCGGCCGCGACCCCGCCAAGAACGTTGTCTGCATGTGCCATGTTGATGAGCAAGGAGAAACGGCGGCGCCACGCAGACAAGCAAGAGCTGGCCGAGTTTTTGGCCAGTGTGTGTGGGGCTAGCTTTCACGGGGTATTCATCACGGAATAGTATCTTTTTGGTTACAAGGAGAGCGTCAAGAGAATGCACGGAAACTACTGGGGAAGGAAAAGTGGAGAGGATTTTGGAGAGGCACGTCAGCATCCGCGCGACACGTAAGCACGTACACCCTCGCGTACGCCCAAAGTGGAGAGGCCGACCTTCAACTTGGCGCGATATCGGACAGGCGCGACCAAATTGTAGAGGCATTTTCAACCGGTAATTTCAAATTGGGCTTGCAGATTCCCGTCCCGTCACGGCCTGCGCAGAAGTTCCTTGCCGTCCACTCCGCCGCACCATTGAAAAACCCAACCCGCCACCTCATCCCTGCAGCGACTACTCTATCCGCACGTCCCCCCAGGTGCCGCTTGGCTATATATGGCGGGGACATACGAAATCCCTGCGACCGCGGGAGCGAAGGCTACTGCGGTACGCTCGCTAGAATGGGAGCGCCGCTGGGAGCGGGACGTCCGGACGTGGAGTGGATCTCGGCGCCGCTGCACGCCGCGGATATATGCGACTACTTAACGGCGGACAGTCATCATGGGAAGAAGGGCAAGCTGCAAGACAAGCTACGGAAGGAGACGGGGCACTTTCGCCCTGACTCCGATATGGCGGTTTTGCCCGAAGGGTGGGTGTTTGTCAAGCACGTCGAGCAGATCATGCGCGCCTAGTAGCATCTAGTGCGAGTCCGCGATGGCTCGCATTTAACGACTAGTTACATACCGACGTAGGCCGGCGCGCGACGTGGCGGTATTAATGTCCATCCAGTCCAATATCATCCCTTAATCTTCCGCGAATACCCCCTATTCGGTAATATCGAAGCGCAACCAATATACCTTAGACCTGGCTCCCATTCCTCTGCCGTAATTCGCGTAGGACGAGGTGGGCGGGAGCGATTAAACAGCCGGAACTTAATTAGCCGGATTTTCCAATGGACCTCCTAAATTTGTGTTGGGATAGCCGAGGCTCCTACGACCCCCGTGGCCCATTACGCTCTTACCTAGTGTCGCTTAATGTTCCTCTTCCGTCACTCCGCTGGATGCGGTTGTTTGCCCGTTGGAAGGCTACGCTTCTAGAGTTGCAAGGAGAGGGGGGCGCTCGGTACGCTCCATCCAGAGCTCTGAGTCGCGGGGAGTGCTGCCCCGCGCATGGCCACCTCTTGGGCTCTGAATTGGCAAACCAAATTGTGAAAGACGGTTCAGTTTCATCACCTCATCATGCAAATACATGCCGCACATCTGCACATAGGTCAGCAAGCAGTTGAAGCTCTCCTCCCGTTGCTTCTTAATTGATGTACTCGTTGACACGATGGCGCTCCTCGCTATCAGCATAAGCGTTGCACTCCTCAGAGTCCCTCATGCGGTAGTGGATGGCCGCTCCTTGCAGCATAGTTATGTTGCATGACTGCCAGATGTTGATGCTCTGCGCTGTCAAATATATCCATGCAGGAATTGCCACGCATGCCAGGTACTCAGTAGACAACTTACACACAGTCACGTACAACGGAGCTGGCCAGTGATAGTCCTAGCAACAGCATAGAGGGCGCCACGCCCAAGGACCAGCACTGCCTCAGTCTCCGCGAAGTGCAAAAAGTCATTGCATGTCCAGTTGGCACACACCACACCGCTAGTGCCGGCTGCCGGCAGCATCGGCCGGACCGGCCTGCCAACGTCACTGGTCGGGGCGACCAGCGCAATCCGCCTTTCCATCTTCTTCATCTTGGGCCGCATATCATGTGAGGGCACGCACATATCGGCAACGCCCTTGCTTGCAGCGGGAGCCACTACGGCCAGGCAGCAACAACGATGTAAAAGAGCACCTACCTTCAGCAGGATGCCGACATACTCCCAAAAGTCCTTGACTACCCCTAGCAGTAGTGCATGTGCTATCGGCAGCGGCCAGAAGTCAACATAGCTTATATACATACATCAGCCATCGCACAAATGGAGACAGGCCCGAAGTGCCGGCTATCGTCTGCACGATGCGCCATGCGACGGCTTCCACTTCCAGATACCGCATATATCTGCGATGGACAACTGCAAGTGGGCATCCCCGAAGTATGCAATGTGCTGGGCTTGTAGTCATCGTCGGCAGTCTTTCTCTGCGCTGCATCCATCACCACCATGTGCACGCCGTTTGTATAGTCGTGGCAGTAAGGGGCTTCTAAACGGCAGACTCCGAAGTAGTACTTGCATGCACCCGAAGCCGCTCATGTTTGACCAGCATCATCTAGAGCAGTAATACGCAATATGCATGAAGACACATAAAGCATTCACAGTCATACTTTTTCTTGTCCCTGCCCGCCTCTGTACTATATATGTAGCTGACAGTAGGAGCAGCCGTGCCACGATGCAACTCCACCACGCTTCATAGCCTTGAAGCGTCCATGCATGTCAGCAAAGAAGGCGCCAATGTGTATATATGTAATTCATCATCACACATTATGCATGTCAGTGTTACATGCCAACAGCAGCCAATCGCATGCCAACATGCCCACTCTAGGTTGACAATGGGTGCACACCTTATGCTGCAATTCACGGCGCGCTCTGGACTTCTTGCCATCGCAGTCAGTCACCTCATACACATCATGAACAGTCAGTGCGCCCTCCGCGCTCTGCGCTGTGGCAATTGCCTTGAGTGTCTCTTGCACATATATGTCACTGTGCTTTGGTGCAAAGTGCCATGGGATGATGATCAACACCTTAATGTTGCGCTATTTCTCCCCCCAATTTGATGATGGCATGTCTTGACATCTGCAGTAACAGGCCACACCGCACTGCAGCAGGTCAAAACCACCCAACTATAATTATACTCATACATCTCGCAGTATATAACATCACTAGGGTACGAACCTAATGCCATATATCCAGCAAGAATATGCGTTGCTGTAGTGCAGCTCCACCCCATCTCCACATAAATCAAACACCCCGTTGTCTTTGTGAGAAAACTGCCCGTTGGTGGCAGCATCCATGGCCTTGCATGCTTCAGAGTTCCAAAACCCATTGATAGATTGGTTTCTGCATGTGCCTCGGCGCAGAGCCCATTCCTCATCCCAAAAGAATTGCTCCACCACTTGCATCGAGTTTCGCGCAACAGCAAAAACAAATCAATTAATCTTTGCGCTGACAATGCTGCCGATGAGAGGGGGCGAACGGAAGGGGGAGGGGGGGGGGGGGGCGCATCACCTCACAAACGGTGAAGTCGTAGAAACACTTGCGCGGTATTGAGGCGTGGCGAGGTGACTGTCGAGGCGCATGTGGCGCGGTGACTCGGGTTTCCAGCGCGTAAGATTGCAACGAGGGCAGCGGTCGTCGTCATCGACTCGGCTTGCCATCGCGATGGATGGCGAGTCGACCACATGGGCGACCTATCCGACGACCACGACGAACCACTCTCTATGGCCCACTTTATGACCGTCGCGTGCTCCCCCGACGTTTCCGCCGGAGGCGGCGTCAATCAACTCTTCGCCTCCTCCACCCTCATCCCCCTATGGAGGAAAGACGAGAAGGCACGCGGAGACCTCCGAGAAGGAGGACGCTCCCTATCGCCCGCACATACGCTTTATCAGCTTCAGCTCCGCGCTTACGCGCGTCGCCTCCTATACCGCTATGTGGACGATTCGCGACCATATCGCCGCGGCCGTCGCCCCGTCGCAGGTCGCGCACAACACCCCAGCTCGCACGGACATGATACTGACAACGGGTAATAAATGTCGCTTTGGAAATGGATGATCGCCTAGCGGCGTCCTCTATCGACGCGTCTAACCCTTACGGTCGTACGATCGACCGACGAGCTATCCGCAGGCGCCTCGTCGCAGATCTTGCCATGCACTCCGTTATGTCCATGTACGAATGGGAGGCCTCCTAGCCCGAGCCGCATGCCCCCCCCGCCCCCCCCCCCCCCCCCCCCCCCGGGCCCACTCCCGGCCCCTTGGACACCGCTCCCTACCTACACGCCAAAGACCCGGCCGTTCTCCCACCGGGTTCCAACGCTGCTTGGGGGTGCCGCGCCACCGACGTCTCGACCCCGCCTTCTCACGCGACACGCTATTACGGTCCGCGACACAGCATGACGCCAACATGTCCCTGGCCCGCGGGATAGCATGCGCGGGCCACATTCACGCATCGCTGCGGATAGTGCTGGTGCTCGGCGTCAAGCACTTCGCTCACCGATTGCGCGGCTTGCCCCCCGAATTGCCATCGGATTGTATACGCACGAGAGGGATGCCGTTGTCCATTCCACCCTCGTACACATCATGGACCTCACTGACGATGAGACTGTTGCGCGCCTGTGCCTGTCACCTATCGACGATGTTGGCCGGCATTGCTATCGACTCGCTAGTACACGAGTCCCACGAGCAACACCTCGGCGCGTTCTATGCCCTAGCGCTAGCTTGGTCGCTTGCTAAACGCCTACGCAAGATGCCCGGCCCATTGGCACCCTTACTCATTGCGCAACTTGCTAGCTCGGAAACGTCCCCTCTCCCGTGGGCCGCCGCGCTACGCCACGTGTGGCAGCTCAGCAAGGTCACGGAGGACTCCTTCCAGCCGTGGGAGACCGGCATGGCCTCTACCATCGAACACGCGCGCTCGACGAGTTGCCCTCTCTGAACGCCGCTATCAAAGAACCTAAGGGCACGCGCAAGGAGTGGACGCCGCGATTCTTTCGCACACGCACAAGCAAGTGGCGAGCCGTTTTCGACATATTTAAAGCTGCCACACTGCCCGTACGCAAACGTCTACTGACCCAGTCGGGCCACGGGACCGTCGCATACCTAACCTCCCACACTCCCGCAGCTTACGCTACGGTATCCGAATTGTACTGCGTCGCGCGGTGCAAGTGCTCCGGCGTCGCCGCCCTTGGCGACAGCCCGTTGTGCCCCGAGGACTCGTGCCCGCACTGCGACATGCCCCCTACTGGCGCTACTCACGAGGCGCTGGAACATCAACATATCGTCCGTTGCCCCCGAACATGCGCGTGGCTCAAGGTGCACGCGCGCGCCGCCACTACCGCGCTCGTTTGTATCCTATAGGAGGCCGGCGCCTCGCGAGATTCTGTACAAACCGAGTTTCGTGGCATGCGCTCCGCGGATGCAACCCGCCCGGGCGACGTGGTCCAACTCGACTACATGGGTCCGAGGGTGCACCTTGTGATGTTAGATGCGCCGCCGTCACATGTGTCTTTCGGAACTCCATCGCAGCCATGCCGCGGTCCATCCATGGTTCGCCCACCAATGTTAATGGTCGACCGATGCTCTTCGCACCCTGTCGCGCGGCGGCACCGCTTCGTGCCATGCGTCGTCGAAAAGGGCGCCGGGCGGCTAGGCGAGCACCTTCTCGCCCTTCTCAAGAGGAAGACCGGGCGAGGCGTGGCACCTGAAGCAGCCCGGGTCGTGGTGCGAGCTCCGACCGGCCGCCCACTGCTAGCTAGATACGGCACTGAACTGCGAAGATACGTGTTGCGCTGCATTTGTTTCTCTCCGAATATCTCTGTCGGCACGTCGTACCATCATTAGCCTCATTGTCGACATGTGGGCATCTGTGGGGTTCCGTGGCGATCGAAGCGGGGGCGGTGCTCGACTGGGACCGCTCGGGAGTCGGCGACTTGACCCTTGAGACGAGTGGGCTGCACCTAGCGGACCGCTCGCGGCCGTCAGATTTGACGCTCGCGGGGTGGGGGGGGGGGGGGGGGGGGGGGCAGCGTGCTTCGATTACATGATCGATTTCGCGAGCGCGTCCTCCACGACCGTACCCCCGCTTGGGGCAACGACATCTGCTGGTGCACCCCGGGGATCGCGGCGACCGAGGCGGAGCGCAACAAGCTAGCGGCGGACCGGGCGTCTTCCGCCCCTGTGCATGGTGTTCACCGGTACTACCCTTTTGTGGTTGAGGACCGCGGCCGCCTCGGAAAATCCGCTTTGACGGTGGTCTACATCTTCGCGGTGTTGCTTGTTGTGCGCAACTTCCCTGGCGGTCCTTCCGCCCCGACTTCAGGCTTCCTACGTGGCCATTCCATCCAGGCTCTTCGGAACTTTGTCGCCAGCCAACTCGCTGAGTTCCGCCATCACCTGTCGCGCACGCGGCGGGGGTTGTTGCAGCGAGTCTCTGCTTGCGTGCATGGTACCTTGAACGGCATTCTCTCTGCCGGAGTGCAGACGGCCAAGCCTGATGCGTTTGCCCGTGGTCATTCCGCACCCTCTTCTGGTGCTGTTTCCTACCTCGTAATTGCTGTAGGTCGTTTCCTTTATTTCCTTTTTGGGTGATTTCCTGATCGCCTTTCGCCGCTAGCTCATGTGACTACAGGTATTATTATCCTTATCAGTAGTAGCCTCAATCATTGTTGGCTTCGGCGGAAGGTTTCTATTTATTATTTGGCCGGCTGGCCGCTAATTGCCAGCCTCCGCGCGCGGCCTCGCGGTCTGGCGCTGAGTGGTTTGTTACGCTTATTGATGTAGGCATTTTCCTTCCCAGTACTTTCCGTTCTTCCTCCGGACGCTTTGCCTGTATAAATCAAGCCGCCCACATGTCATCGCCGTAGTCGTCGTCAGCTGGAGCGCTCGATGAAGCAACAGCGCGTGATGATGACGACGCGGATTATGACTACGCGCCGGTGACAAGTCGACCTTGCCAATATCTTTTTGGTCGACCTTGCTCCGCCGGCCCTGCGCTACGACGATGATGAGTTGATGACAGCATGGCAGCATGCATCATGGGGTCGCAAAATATTGACTATCATTTTGAAAAAAGGTACGGCAGGCGATCCGCCCACTCCCGGTTCGTCGCGGCCGCACCACTCCTGCGCCACCGCACCTTGCCTCGCTGCTGGGCTTTCCCGCCGCCGGCCTGATAGCCCGCTCCGGTTACTTATTCTGACACGCTGCCGCGAGCGTCTCACACGATTCTCACGCGCCCTCTGCGGCAGTCGTCGGCAGCCCCCGCAGTTGGGTCTGTCTACCCATGGTGCTTGCCAGTGGCGGGCGGGTCTCTGCTCCGCCAAGCGCCTCGCTTGGCCGCCGTAAAAGTCGGCCCGTTAAAAAGGAGAGCGGCCCCGTGCAGCTCCACATCGCCAGCCCTGCACGAAGCCACCCCGAGGACGGTGCGTGCCCTCTTCAAACCCAGCTGACCTACCACCAGTCCGCAGTATCCCAAGACCGCTCTTGCTGGGTGCTAGTCCTCGCTCCACGGCCGGCCACTGGCCTCTTGAAGGCGGCCCCACGATTACAAATCTGCCGCCACTTTCATGCTGCGGTAGCTTGTTTTCTTGTTTGTGGGCCAGACGCGTGCACTCGGAGGTGTCGCGCCACCGAAATTTGCGGCACGTAACCCGGCAACTCCTGCCAATCAGTATCGGTCTGCTCATGCACTCGCGCGTGTTCCGCTGTGCCGGCAGGTTCGCGCCTCTTATTTTAGCCGCCGTTGCCTTGTGTCGTAGTAGTCGCTGCGCGGGAAGCCAGCGCCGACGCCCTGCACGACCCCGTCTCGGAAGCCAGCGACCAAGCGGTTACGGTGGGGATGAGCGGAGAATCAGCGGACGGCCCGCTCGCTGCCGAGACGAGCGAGGTGCTTGAGACCACATCCAAGTACTCGGACGCCTCCGACTTGGAGCACGCCCACACAGCCCAACAGCCGGAGGCTGTTAACCGGCCCGTGGACAAGGCGAAACAACGCGCCCTAGCCGAATACCTGGAGCGGTCCGTGCGGCCGGAGCTCACACGTTGTTCAGAGCAAGAGTTTCTCGACGACTACAAGCTGTTTCACGAGGTAGTTGCGCTCGCGCTTGCCAGTCTTAACCTGACAGGAGTGCCCCCTAGTCGCCCTATTCCAAGGTGTCTGTCAGTATCATCGACAGCTGGATGGATATGGAGCTGGTGGTGTATCACATGAGTGTTTCCCGGCGCATGCTGACACGCTGCTGCTGCCTGCACACTTGCTGTGCCTCCAGATCACGCGCTACGGGAGCCTGAAGTTCAGCCGCGTGCATGGGGAGCCTCTCGATATCTTCAACCTGTACCGACAGGCGTGCGACTGCGGTGGTTTCGACAAGTACGCAGATGGCATCAACTGGACCGGCCAGGTAATATCTCCCACTCTGATTGCAAGAACGTTGCTCTCACTTTGGGGGGCTATACCTGATAGTGTCTGCTGCCAGTTAGGCGGCACACCATCCGGTAGGGTAAACATGGCAGAGGCCCCAGCGAGTGCACAGTCTACCAGGCTAAGTGACAGTAAAACAAGAGGGCGCATCACGATACCCCGGCTGGGTATGTGGCCGCGGCCCCACAGGCGTCGTGTGCGCGCACGCAGGGGGGGGGGGGGGGGGGGGTCATTCCAGGGGAAGCGCTGGTGCACAGCTGTATGGGTTTATGGGTTTATTAGGTTCATACCGGACAAGCGTCTCCAATACCTGGGGTTCCGGGGCAGAGCGCCGGTGCGATGTTACTGTGATGCAGGGGGCGGAGGGCGCGGTTGGTGTGTGCAGAGAGCAAGATGGTATCTGTGTCAGGGCTTGTTTGATCTAGGGTAGGTGTACAGCGGGGAGCGCGGTGGGGCCCCTTCCTGTATTGAGCCTCATGCTCTGCACACGCAGGTGTTCCCCGCCATGAAGAACTGGAAAGACAACCACAAGCAAACCGGCATCGGGAACCACCTTAGGACGCAGTACTGCAAGCTGCTGCTGCAGTATGAGAGGGTTCACCAGGACGACCTCAACGTGGACGCCTGTCAAATATGCAAAATGGTACATGGGGCTGGGACGCCTCTAGGGCTGCCCACGCGTGACCGCCGAGCGCTGGCAATACGCGTGACTAGCAGCAGCCCTCACCTGCGCGATGCCTGGCCTGCAGGGTGACGAGGATTTCGGGGCGCAGTGGTTACTGTGCACCACCTGCGAGGGGTGGTTCCACTACCACTGCGCGCTCAAGGAGGTGAAGCAACGACCGAAGACAGCCAACGCGAAGATCTACAAGTTCTCTGTCTACGAGAACGCCAAGCGCGGGGTGGAGTACACATGCACGGGGTGTCTGCACGGAGCCCAAGTTCTGCAGGCCTTCGGCGGGGCGAACGATGCTGAGAGTGATGAAAACGGCACTGATGCAGGTGAGGCCCTTGGCGCTTTCGAAAAGGGCTTTGGTGCTGTTCCTTGCATCACTTTCGGCATTGCTGCCTCCCCCTCTTGTTTCCCCCAACAAATGGGCCCGTCCACTGCTCGCATATGACCTCTCAGACCCACCCCGGACTCTTGTTGCTTGTTCCAGCACCGCAGAAGCAGCACAAAAGCAGCAGCAAGGCAGCGGCAGCAGCGGGCCAGGCCTCGCTGGGCGACACACGGAAGCGTACGCATGGCGCAGCCACGCCTGGGGTTGCCAGGGCACCCTCTGCCAGAGCGCCAGAGGCTCCGCCCCTCAAGGTGGCGAGGACAGTCCCCGGTGACCAGCAGGGCTTGCACGCAGGGGCTCATGCTGCCCGGCAGCCGAAAGCCTCCGCGGCGAGGGAGGAGCAGGCGGCGCACTCGTCCGCCGCAAAGAAAGCGCCGGCAGCGCCGCTGAGGCCTGGCGCGCCCCGTGCTGTGCCAGGCGATGCTGCCGCCCCGTCAGGCGCACCGGCAAACCCAATATTGGCCCCTGCTGCCCCGGCAACGGCATCCACAGCCGCCGCGAAAGCCGCAGCCGCTCGCGCTACGGTCATGCAGGTGCCCACCGCACGTGGCATCGTGATCAAAGACCTTCCGGACCAGCTGCAGCGGGATGATTCCGGGGACGCACGCCCCGATTCCGACAGCCACCCTGCGGAGACGCCGGCACCAGCGATGGACGCTCGGCCCAAGCCGGTGAAGGGAGTCTGTGGCAGAAGGGCGGGAATCAGCGGCGGATGCGGCTGGAGGTAGCCCCCCCCTGGCTGGGGAGTCGTTTGAGGACCTGCTCGAGCGGGCCCAGAAGATGACAGAGAGCCTGAAGAAGCAGATCAAGCACTCTGCCGAGTACGCCGAGCTGAACGGCGAGGGGGTCGACATTCAGATCTCCCGCCAGGTGCTGGCCAGGGTGAAAAAAGCCAAGCAGGTCACCATTCGACTCTGCGTGAACGCGGACCTGAAAGCGAACCAGCTGGCGTACAAGCAGCTGCACGACTGCGCGCTCAAGTTTGGGGAGGATGTGATGGCCGCCCGCCGCTTGCAGGACTGGTATGCTGAGCTCTGCCACGCCGCTAAGGTGAAGGTGGTGTCCAGCTTTTTCCCCATGCTCGATGCATGGCGGGAGAAGACCGAGGACGCTGTGTTTGCCGTGGAGCTGGACCGGTCTGCTGGCACCGCAATTAGGGTCACTCTTTCGACGCGCGGGGCTCCGCTGGAGCCAACCAATATGCCAGCCTGAGCAGTCCTGGCATTGCTGCGACTCGTGACTCCCTCCTTCCCAACCCATTCTCCTCCCCCAGGCTTTTTTGCACCCCGTACCCCCCGCGATTGCATGAGTTAGCCAGGGATAATAAGTAAATCACCCGCTACGGTGTTGTAAGGATTCATAGAGCAATCTGTGAAATTTAGCGCTTCCCAGCAACCTGTGTAGCCTCTGCATAACCTATGTGATATCGTGAAGTATTGTTGCCTGGGGATATCACACCGTTACGTGGTTTAATAAGACATGACGCGATTCGAGATACGTGCCATTGCAGCGGTTAAGGTCTGTGGTGCTGCCATTTCAACTGATGCCGCATTGCACTGAATACGTGGCGCCGCGTACGTGCCTCTGCGAGGCTTACCAACGGTTATGCTGGCCAGCGCGTTTGGTATTCCAATCTGAGCGAGTTTCCGATGGGCAAATAGCAGCGATGTGGAACTTCTGAATTGTCCCTCATAGGCAAAGTCTACTGCGGGTATATGTTCGCGTACATGGTGTTGTCCTTCAGACAAACACCGAAGGCGCTATCTTAAAATACATGCTTTGGGATTGCGAATCTTCGGTGTTGAAATGCCCTTATGCCGTTGAAAGCAACAGATAGATGCAACATGAGGAAGGTGGCCGGCTTGGTACAAGCGTGCAGGAAGTATCATCATCGTCACACATTGCATCATAGCAGAATGCTGGTAGCGTGGGGCGACGCGCAATCTATTGCTGCTGCATATTTCTCTGCTCGGTAGTTTATTACAGACCAGCACCTTTTCATTAATGCCTCATCCTCGTGACGACTCTAGTCATTATCAGTAGCCGCCACCATTGCTGGGGTAGCCGCCGCCGTTGCTTGGGTAGTCGCCGTTACTGCTTATTGTGTAGCCGCCGTTATTGTCGCCGGGGTAGCCGCCGTTGTGCCTGATATTGTTGTCATCGTCGTCATCGTCGCCGGGGTGCTTATTCCGGTCCTCGTCATCCTTATTGTCGTCGTCCTCATGATCATGATCGTCATGATCATCATCATCCGTGTGGTCATCATGATCATCGTCGTCACGACTGCCCGTGAGGCTACGGTGGCGATGCTGCTCATCGTCATCATCATCCTTCTTGTTGTTGCCATCATCGTCCCTGCCGTGGTCGTCATGGTCATCAGCACCAGACGTATCGTCATCGTCCTTATGGTGGTCCTCGCTGTGGTGGTCATCGTCGTCGGGGTCATCCTTACTGCCATCGCTGCTGTCGTCGTCGTCATCCTTGTCGTCGTGGTCATGATGCTGACCAGATGAGCTATCGCCGTCGGCATTTTCATGACGGTAGTCCCCGTTGCTGGGGTAGCCGCTACCGCTGTAGGGGTAGCCGCTTCCGTTGGTGAAGGAGTAGCCGCCGTCGTTGGGGGGGAAGCTGCCACCGTTACTGGGGTAGCCGTCGCCGTTACTGGGGTAGCCATCGCCATTGCTGGGGTAGCCGCCGTTACTGTCGTCGTGTTGGCCAGCATCGTAGTGCTGGATATTGCTGTCGTCGTCGTCATCATCCTTGTTGTCATCGTCGCCACCATCATCATGATCGTCGTCGTCCTTGTCGTTGTCGTCGTGTCCACCAGAATGATCGGCATCGTCCTCATGTCCATCGTCGTCATCCTCGACCTCTACCTGACGTCGGTGTACTCCTTTGTTGTATTGTTGTCTTCATATAGCTGCTGCTGTGTGTTCATGCCCTGCTCGTCAGCATAATCGTTGAGCACCCCAACACTCTGGACATGGCGACCGACGTGTCTGTCGCTACTCCCCACCCCGCGCAGCAAGCGACCGGCGACTGGGGATGGCTGCCAAGCGACAGCGAACAGAAACGCCACTGCGACGGCGGCTTTCACCGGGGGCGACATGTTGAGGATGGGCGGGCGCGCGGTAGAGCAAATTGACTTCCCGCGTATGACGGCAAATTATTCACGCAAAGAAACACAGACGATCTAGTGTTACGATAGGCCGGTGTGTTAAGGTAGTGAGGAGTGTCGCGTGCACTTAATGCGAAGCGGCGAAGCGCGAATGGCCGCTGGCGAGTGTGCAGACCTGTGCTGGGTCGCCCGGACTAAAAATATATCCTATAATTTATCGACTCGCTCTCCGCCTTCCCCGGTTCCTTACTCGCATCGGTCTGCTACGAGCAGCGCGTCGTAGACCGGTACGGGTACCCTGTAGCAGCTTGCGCTTGTTCCCAGCAGTCGTACGAGGACACATATATCGCGGTTCGCGCGTAGTAGAGTGAGCACATGTCGGTGTACAGCACGCGACAATTTAACGACGACAAAAGTTGATTATGACGATTCACATCCGAAAATGTGTATGTTCGCAGCCACGTGGCGGGTTTTGCGAGCTAATAAGATCGCAGGACTCGTCAATTCGCGCGGACGTTTCATCGGCGTTGAGCACGTCGTGGGTGCCAGGCCAACTACGATAGAGCAAGTACGAGCACTTCGTCTATCCTCGGCGGTGTTAATTAATGTACTCTAGCGCGCAGGTGGCAAAAACTGAACACGGCGGTGCCTGGCCGTTTTTCCCAACCCTATAGCGTAAATTAGTCGCTAGAGTATCGGCATGAAGTAGAGATACATTGCCCTGCTCGCAGTCATTCCCTTATCGCTTTCTGTTGAGTGGCCGAATTTCGACACCGGTGCGACCTGTGTTCTATAAAGTAATGGAATCCGTAGCGGCAAAATCTGAAAAGCAATGGGTCGACCCGCGTGGAATTCTGTCGATAAATAAAAGGTACCGCAGCGATTTATGTACGAAATCGAGAGCGGGGGTGCCTGCCTGCCTGCTCACCTTCGTGCGATGTAGCCTCTTATTTTGGTGTCACCATCAGGCAAAGTACGGATGATTTCTCCGCATAGTATTATTCTATAGGTAATTCTCTCATATATGGTCGCTATGCTAGTATGAAGTAACTTGACAGATGAATCAGCGATGCGTCGATTTTTCAGAAAACTTTAAAAGAACGGGTTCTATATCACTGGCCTACAGTTCCATGAATTGCATTGCCAGCGCTTTGAAGTACCAGCAGCGAGCGTTTGCATTGCCAGCGCTTTGAAGTACCAGAGTTCTTTTTCCATTACTAGCAGCGAGAAGCGAGTACCAGTACCAGTACCAGCAGTACCCGCAGTACCAGCCAGCAGCGAGTAGCGAGTACCAATACCAGCAGCGAGCGTTCGCATTGCCGCCAGCGCTTTGAAGTAGCAGAGTTTTTTTTCCATTACCAGCAGCGAGTAGAGAGTACCAGTAACAGTATCTCCCAACCGTGAGATCGTAATCGGACGGTTGTGTAATTAAGGACCGTGGGCGGGCGGGTGGGTGGATTATAGTACTTAGTAGTACATGCCAGTAGATAAGCGCTTTAGTCATGCACCTATAGGCCCGATCCGCTGCACTATACGGGTACCCGTACGGCAATAAAGCTCACCGCCGAAAAATCGACGCTTCGCTGGATAATTACGGGACGATGTCACTACCCTTACCCGGAGTCATATATGATACACGAGTACAGGTGTTGATTAGCGGATGATAGCTAGATTATTACTATAGTCGTACTTTCATGTATCGAAGCCTAGCGGCTTCGCCGCCATGAGAAAATCGAGGAGGCGGGGCCCTTATCCCTGCATACGGTTCATCGATTCGAATGTAAGGATCATATAACGAAAAGGATCCATATTGTTGCATGTGATTACATGTGCTAACTGCAACATCTAAGAAAATCAATACAGAAATCCAGAAGGAAATTCAGCTACATGCCACCAGAGGCGGGAACCGTCATGGCAGCCACCGACCACGCATCGCCACCCGTGAGCCGCCGCTCCACAAAGTAGGGACGCTCTCCCCGGCACACAATCCCGGGCCACTCCAACAGCGGCACTAGCCCGAATGTGAGGTGGAGGCGCCGACAGGAAAGGAGTTTCGAAGAGGTCTCGCAGCAAGGAGCGGAAGTGGCGGGGTTCAACCCAGAACGGGGCGCCACGGGCGGGTAACGTACGTACGAACGCGGGCCTTCGAACGCCAAATCCGCCCTAAACTCGACGCGCCCCCTTCCGCCGAACATAGAACTCCCTCTCAGCACATCATCCCGGGCCGTTCCAATAGCGGCACCATGCCGAATGCGATGTCGAGGTGCCGACAGGACAGGAAGGGAGAGAGTGCTCGACGAACAACGAACGAGAAGTTGACCGGACCACCAACAACAAAAGACGCCGGTGTCCAGCTCGCACTGCTTTTCCGCGGCAGTGACAGCACCGGCGGGTCCAAGGCTACCAAGGTGCCACCCGTGCACGAGGAGGAGGTGGTGGAGGAGGTAAGGGAAAAGAGAAAAAACGTGTAGGAGGAGCCTTAGGTGCAGGAGCTGGGTTCGCTAGCACCGGTGGGCGTTAAAGTTGCTGCATGACTGGCTGATTGCAATGCCACTGAGGAGGGTGAGGCCGAGGCCACTAAGGACGTCGACTATCCCGTTCGCGATGATGGTGAGGAGCTGGAGGAGGAGGAGGAGGAGGAGGAGGAGGAGGAGGAGGCCGACGCCGTTGACAATTCCGGTAGCGATGCTGAGGATGACGATGAGGATGGAGATGAGGACGAGGAGGGGGAGGGGTTGTCTTGCCCTCGTCCGAGGAGGAGGATTCGGAGGTTGGGCGATGGTAGTTCCAATGATGGTGATGAGGATCCGGTGGGTGACTAAGCCGATACCGCCAACGGCCTCATGTGTGCATGTAGACTCTCAACCCGGGCGGCCGCATCTATCTTGCAACGAAGAGCCGCTCATGAATACATAATGTGTAACAATGTCTCACCAAATTTGGTTTTGGAGCATCTGCATATTGTATTATTCCTTTCTTCTTCAGGTCCTGGGATGCATGACTAACATGATGGGTTCGGAGCTTGTCTAGGAGACTTACTCCATATTAACCTTACTTTTGCCTTTATTATCATCCATGTTTCGCTTCACGGTACCTCGGAGTACACATAAAAAATGACATGTCACTAGCAATGGCAATGTTGTTTCAAAGCTAGAATATTTCAATTACATAGCCATAATAAACCACACTTCACGCCTATTGCGTTAGTACCAAGTTGTAATTAAGTATCCCCGCCAGACTGAACACACAAGGTCATAATAAATCCATTTGATATTTTGAACCAACATTGAAGGTTACTGATTTATTCACGCGCGTCAAGCAAGTGGCCACGAACTAATCTCAATGGCGACATCTTGCTCCCCTGAAAACAAGGTTTCTAGAGCCAATGTTGCTTAAAACCGCAACCGTGCATCTGGTGACCAACCTAACATATGTTTTGAACTTCTTTGAACTATCGCTTTCAGTACCGGGATTGTCAGCGTTAGTGTTTCGGCGAGTATTCGTATTATAATATTCCACAATCCGATGTGCGGTACCCGCAGCTAACGACTAAATCCCAGCGCATGTACATCATTTCAATACCTTAGAACTTGCTCGAATTAAAAATAGAATTGCTGTGCGGATTTAAGTATAGTAGCTAAGGCCATCACAACTTGAATTGTCGTTTCAGGTGCCCCCCCTTTTTGAGCTCCCTTTTGTTCTCCTGCCGCACCACATGTATTACAAAGTATTGTCAAAAGCGCTGCAAAAGATGCAATTGGGCGGTTATATCGTTGATGGTGATGTCATGCAAGCACACATTGGCCGGCAAGGTATTGCCTCAGGGATAAAATGCACAACATATGACAATTATGAAGAGAAAACCATATGATTATAGTGTGGAAGTATTAACCCGTGCTTGCCCTCTCGGCTGAAGCCTACCTATCGTATGGCGACGGCGCAGTTTGGAGGGCGCTAAGATAAGCGAACACGATGGGCTACATGCCCTTCGTCGTCCAGTTGCCGTTGCCGCGGAGCAGCCTGTTGTAGTCTATTCGCAGTTGTACTGGGATTCGGGTCGTCTGCGTGCTTGCCCATTTCAAACTTGCCGCCGAAGAGCCGTTCTAGACTGTCGTCGGGGGAAGGTGGGGGAGGGGGGGGGGGGGGGGGGGGGGGGGGGGGGGCTTCCGCATCTGCGCCCATACCCCGCCGTTCTTTTTGTTATTTTCAGGTGAACTGCACGGGATGGAACCGCGCGAGTTGCGCATGCTGCACGAAGTCACGTCCCACCGTGTGCGTTGTACCGGCAATCCAACACCCGACTTCCATTGACCGTAGCCAGTCGTTTAAGTGTCTCTTCTTCGTCGACACACTACCGAGGTCACCGGCGTGCCGCGTGGATAGGTGGCGGCTCACTGCCACATGTGGCTACCGTCATCATACGCAGCACATAGGGTTCACCGGCGCTTGGCACGCCTCTACCGGAAGGGTAACCGTAAAGTGGAGGAAAACCACATCAAGCGTTTCCAGCGTGTCGGAGAGGGTATCGTCGATAAACGCAGTGCAATCGTGCGCGATGTCGGCGGTATTCTTTGGAACGATCATGGTGACAACAACGGCATCGTGAAGCGGCGGAGAGGCGGGGACGAGACAACGCGCAAGCAAGACCGTTGTGACAATTATACGAGTACGCTACGAGTTAATAGTATTTGTACTATCTATGTGTACGAGTACTAGTACGATGTGTACTACTGCGACTACGGGTATTATGTACCGTACAATTTTCACACTGTCAACATAACCTCCGAGCATGTCGCCGTAGGGCCGAACTCCTTCTCTTTCCTCCATGACGGCTGGAACTGACGCACATTGTCGATGCTGACGCTCATGCACATTGACATTTGAACGCCACCATTCAATTTTAGGGGCATGATGGGGGCGGCTGCTGTGAGAGTGGGTATTGTGATGCCCAATGGCGGTCCGCGGCTAGGGTTCTGCAGCGGGTGCTGTGTCGAATGGAGTCTCTAAAACCGACGTGGCATTGCCAAAGATAGCTCGCACGCATACATGGGGCCAGGCGCGGCCGCACGCGTCGCAACGGCTTCACCAATACAGTATTAAGTACTGTGGGATACAACATCTTGTTTTGCCAATATCCGGTCTTACCCCCCCCCCCCCCCCCCAACCTTTTTCTGAGGTAGAAAAAGGCAGAAATAACAAATATAGTTGTGATGGCCTAATATGTAGGTAGTAGTCATAACATAACGGTACGGGCCGTAGCGACTATTTAAAAAAAATCCTTTCATCCAGGTTTCATCCATGAATTTATGCATCGCGATATAATCACGAGTACCCAAATGAGTATGGACTCCCGTACCTCGGGTTGAGCAGCAGTGGAAATGGGACCCTGGACGAAAACAATCCTAGAACTGAAACTATATTTTGAGTATCTATATGCGGAATTATGAGGGGAAAAACGAATATCCGTCCTTGGTCCGCTCGTGATGTGTCTTCGTATTTTATCCGTTGTGCATTCAATATGCGATCGTTTGATTTCACGGTTTCGAGTATGAGTTCGGGCAACATCTGAATACAACATAAGGGCAACATAAGGTCATTCATCCTTGGCTTGTACGGGTACCTTTACTACGTACCCTGCACATTCATCCGCTACTCATCAACCCAAAAGGCCAAAAGGCATAGTAATAGTGGTACCATGAATTCCCGGTCATCAATATGGCACTTGCAGACAACGTTCTTGGCGGGGTCGCGGCCGCGCGTGCGGCACGTGATGGTGCTCCTGCGCCTGCGTCGCGTCGCTCGTCGGCTTGTGTTGCTATGACCCGGGTCATTGGCTGCAAGCGTCCTCGCCGCGGCTGATAGCCTACCCTGGGGCGGGGGTCCCTTTGGTTCCTGGCAGCTAAGTGACTTCGTGGTTCCCTTGGCTCCTTCCTGGTTCTTGGCTCCCTGTCCTCCTGCTCGACCTTGGTTTCAGGCTTATGTCTCTCTTTTGCTGGCAACCTTTCATAGTTGCTGTTAGTTATGTTTGTAGTGCGCTTTTGTGAAAGCCCTTATGTAATAATGAATTCCCGGCGCAAAGACATGAATGCCGTGTAACGTATTGGGATTATATCGGTCGGTCGACGATAAGAAATGGCGCGGCGACCATATTGAGCAGGCGATTTTCCGGATATCGCCTTTTATTGCAGCGCCCAATTATTAGTGCCGTGGCTCGCCCGCATATAAGGATTAAATCAAGAAGGATTATGTGAATAGTCTATTTATGATGCAAATCATGGATTAACGACTGTTCGATAATTTGCATGCTGATACATCGCCGCCCGAGCGATGTGTTGCCCGCGCTGCCGATGAAGAGCAGCAGAAACTCGCGCACCAGGTGCAGTCCTGCCGCCCTCCGCAGGCCCGGAGCACAGCAGACGTCGGCAACGAAATACCGTAGAGTCCAGCGTAGGCCGGGGCAGGCAAGAGATTGCAATGCTGAGGGAGTAGCGGAGGAGACAGCAGTGGCATAGAGATACGAAGCCGGCAGGGTTGGAAGCAGTGGCGCGCGCGAAGCACCGCGAGTAGATACACGGGTGCCCGCACAGCGCCGCGCCCGTTGCATAGGCTGAAAGGCTGGGACAGCCCTTTTACACCGTCCCTTTCTCCCGGAACCAGCCTCGCAGGAAGCAGCGGCACGCAGCTGGAGCCTCACGCCGCCATGGCTCAAGACCCTTCGGACTTCCGCTTCTGCCTGAGCTCAGACATCAATTTCGAGGTTGGAGCTGGCCCGTTATAATATTGAGCGCGACAGCTTCTGAGCAGATCGTTCTGCACGGGCCCTTACCATATGTTTACCACGGATCACAGGTGACGGTGAAGATGGGTTCTCTCGTCGGGGCGCTTCCATATTTCAAGGACAGGCGCCACACCGACGACTGGAGTGACTACAGGTGTGCCTCCGTCCCGCTTGGCGTGTGCATCGGGGCGAGGCTGGCGCCAGCTACTGCGCGGATACAGCAGCCGGTACTTACGGACTGTTGCGCGATGCACGCCAGGCCATACTCCCTATTCGTGGCCGTCAGCCTCTGCAACAAGGGGGAGCTTCTGAGCATCGAGAATCGCACAAAGTTCACACAAGTGAATGTCAATCCGGTAAGGGTATATTGCGTGGGCATGCCTCCCGCGGGCTCTGCCGGCCTGTCAAAGGAGCATCCGTCACTCCGTCCGTACTCTCAGCAGCTGATCCATAGTATGGCCCTGGTCGCGGTCCAGGACTCAGGACGCCCTGCCGCTGTTTGGGACGAATGGATAGCGTTCAGCGTGAAGATCCGCGACCTGCTTCCCACCGCTCAGCTCTCCGCCACGGTGTGGCACTTTTCGGAGGGGCAGGCCCCCGCCCCCCTCGGTGGCGCGACCATGTGCCTGTTCAGCAAGAAGGGGCGGCTCAAGACGGTGCGGCCGATGCGATCCGCCGCGCGGCTCGTGATGCTCATGCGGGGGTGGCGTCGCGCCTGCGGGCTCTGCTGCGGGGCTAAGGCGATGCGGTTGCGCTCATCAGGGGAGGCACACACTCCGGCTGTGGTCGGGGCGCGTGGCGGACACCGGATACCCGTCATCCACTCCTGGGAAGGAGCCGGTGGCTGGGCGGGGCCAGATCGGGTATCGGCCGGTGACGCATGCGCTTGCCGCTCGCGCCTGTGTGCCTGGGGGCTGTTCCCATCTAAGGCAGCGATTCTGCGCATGGGCAGCCGGCTGCAGGAGCTGTGCAAACGGTACGACCGCGGGGAGCTAGCGCAGATCGACTGGCTGGACAGGCTGACCTTCAAGGTACCCGACCGCGGCCTCCGCTGTGTGGCGGTGACCGCAGCTGCGTGTGGCACTCAGACGGCGCGCTGGGTGCAGGAGGTGGACCGGTGCATCCATCACGGGCAGGCTCCGCAGCAGGATGGCGCGCAAGGTGGGCGCTACCTCACCGTGGAGCTGCCGACTTTCCCGCAGGCGGTGCTATACTACCAGGCAAGCCTGCATCCGCTGCGCACCTCTGCTTCCCGCCGGCGCTCTCACTGTGCATGCCACAACGCCTGAGCCAGCTCCCCCCCCCCCCCCCCCCCCCCCCCCGGCAGGCGTTTTCTGGCGGGCTCGGCTCCGCGGATGCGTGGGTCCCTGGGGGGCACACCGTTGGAGCCCTGCATGATCCAGAGGTGCGGGCAGCCGCGGAGAGTCCACCCTGGGCGGCAGCCGGTGCTGCATAGGCGCAGCAGCAGGGCCCGTGCGCGCCGGATTGAGTATCTGCGCGGGCGGTAGGTTGGGCGGGACAATCCGACTGAGCTGAAGGCTCAGAAGCTGGCGCGGAGCCTGACGCGCGGCGTGATCGATCGCGACCTGAAGCCCGACACGGAGGAGCGCCGACAGATTGCCGCCATCCTCAAGCAGCCGCCCAACCGGCCGCTGACAGTCGAGCAGAAGGGGCTGCTGTGGCGCTTCCGATTCAGCCTTACCACGGAGCGCAGCGCGCTGACCAGGTTCCTCAAGAGCGTGGACTGGAGCGACGCCCAAGAAGCCAAGCAGGTGCGCGCATGCCCCCCCTTCCCCCTGGCACCTTCAATGCTGCGCCCGCCTACCACAGTGTGCATGCTTCGCTGGCCCAGGCGGCCGAGCTGATGCAGAAGTGGGCGCCCATTGACATCGCCGATGCTCTGGAGCTGCTGTCTCCTGATTTCGTCAACGAGGAGGTGACGCCAGCTGCAGCGCACCGACTGTGTCCGCAGGCGGAGGTTGCCCCTGTCAGCCAAGTCGACGGTGGCTGCCATTCCGCTGAGCCGGGAGCCCTGTGCTGGCGGCAATGCCACTCTGCCAGGTCCGGCGCCACGCGGTGGAGGTGCTCCAGCGGGCAGAGGACGACGAGCTTTGCTACTACCTGCTGCAGCTGGTGCAGGTATGCGCAGTCCTCCCTGTGTGGAGCGTGCGTCCTTCAAAGAGAGAGAGGAGGGGGGGGTGGAGGCTTTCTCACGCGCTGCTGCTCGGGCCCAGGCGCTGAGATACGAGGCGGCGGATGAGTCCAAGCTGGCGCAGTTCCTTATCAAGCGGGCGGTGAGCCTGCCGCCTGCCAGTCACCATGCCATCTGCCGCACCACTGGCTGCGGGCTGCCTGAGCGATGCGGCCGCTGTGCCCCCACCCCCCAGATCCGCAACCCCGTCCTTGGCATGCATCTCCACTGGTATCTCTTCACCGAGTGGGAGGACCAGAACTTTGGGCCGCGGGCGTCCAAAGTGCACGAGGCGTTTGTGCAGGCGTTGATATCCGAGCCGCAGGGGTGCGCCGCCCTGCGCATCCTGCCCGACTTTCCCGCGGCTCCCCCTCCCTCTGGCTGCGGGCCGCCTCAGATGGTCTTCCGTGTGTTTGTTGACGCCGGGCGCCGTGTGGACAGGTATACAATGTGGGACGGCATCCGCCACCAGATCGAAATGATCGCCCAGCTGGCGCACATCATACGAGAACTGAAGGCACGCCCCCCTCCCCAGGGGCCGAGTGCCATCCTGCACCGCACGGCCAACCTGCTCCTCCACCCGCTTGAGCACGCCGCTGGTCTTTGTATGACGGCGATTCCTGTGGTGTGTGGCCAAAGACGGTGCGGGGCGGCGCTGCCAAGAAGGCGGAGCGGCTGCAGGAGATGGTGTCCGAGTCGGGGTCGTGCGGGGAGCTGTCGCATGCCACGATGCCCAACCCCCTCGACCCGCTGACGCTCCTGGCGGGCATGATCCCCACTCAGTGCACAGTGTTCAAGTCCGCCATGAGCCCGCTCCGCCTGACGTTCAAGACAGTCCCAGCCGGGCCCGCCATGGTGCGGCACCCCCTGCGCCTGATGGCTTCCAAACATCGATGCGCGCACGGGGCCAATGCCCCTCCGCCACTGCGGCGTGAAGCGCCGTTAAGCAGGGTGTTGATGCAGGACAATGTGGATGGGGGCGGGCACGGTGCGGCGCACGGCGTCGCCAGCGGTTCGGCGTCCGGCCCTGTGGCGAACCCGGGCGGCACGAGCAACCAGCACGCCCCGCACTCGAGGGACTCGAACCCGCCCGGCCCACATGCCGACAGCCCCGATCCCGCGAGGAGGCTGGTGTTGATATACAAGCGGGGCGATGATCTGCGGCAGGTGTTGTCCCCCCCCCCCCCCCCCCTCTGGGGCTGCCGTTGCCCTGCAGTGACGCCAGCAGAGGAACGCTGACACGAGGGGCTGATGCATGCGCAGGACCAGCTGGTGGTGCAGATAGTCTCGCTGATGGACCGCCTGCTCAAGAAGGAAAACCTGGACTTGAAGCTGACGCTCTATCAGTGAGCCCCCCCCCCCCCCCCCCTTTGGCGGCGCCCCTCGCCCCCCCGGTCGGAACAGACGTGGCTGTGTGTGATGACCACCCGCCCGTGTTGTCTGTGGCGGGGGGCTGAGCCTGGCGGTGGCGGCGTCCAGGGTGCTGCCTACCAGCAGCGAGGACGGGCTGGTGGAATGCGTCCAGGATGCCACCGTGCTGGCGCGCGTCCTTGCGGACCACAGGACAATCAACCGCTTCCTCGCGCTCCACAGCCCCCAGCCGGATGGTACCCATTAACATCGCCGTCACCGCCCCCCCCCCCCCCCCCCCCCCACCTTCCCCCGGCTGCTCATCTCGACCCAGCTGACATCCGCGTGTGCCACTGCAGGCCCATTTGGGCTGGACCCGCGTGTGCTCGATGCGTTCGTCAAGAGCTGTGCGGGGTACTGCGTCATCACGTATATCTTGGGGGTCGGTGATCGCCACCTGGTATGCGGCGCTCCGCTCCCCGCGACAGCCCAGGCCTTGACGCGTGACTGGTGCCCAGCAGGGTGCCGGGGGGAAGGGGGCTTACGCGCCACTCGTAACGCCGCGCAGGATAACTTGATGCTGTGCAAGGACGGCCGCCTGTTCCACATTGACTTTGGGTTCATCATGGGCCGCGACCCGAAGCCCTTCCCCCCGCCCATGAAGCTCTGCCGCGAGATGGTGGAGGCCATGGGGGGTGCGGAGAGCGAGCACTACGTCAAGTTCCGCACCTACTGCTGCGAGGCCTACAACATTCTGCGGAAGAGCGCCAACCTCATCCTATCCCTCTTCCATCTAATGGTATCGTACTTGCCCTCGGTCTGCCATCCTGCGAGCCGCCGCCTGTCCGCGCAGACGCCACGGGCAGCGCTGACATTGGCAATGTGTGTTGCACTCAGGCGGGGGCGGACCTGCCAGACATCAAGGACGACCCCGAGAAGGTCATGCTCAAGCTGCAGGAGAAGCTGCGGCTGGACCTGGACGACGATGCGGCTGTGCAGTGGATCCAGCAACTCATCAACGAGTCGGCGTCCGCCCTAATGCCTGCGATCATGGAGACGACGCACCGCTGGGCCCAGTACTGGCGATGAGTCATCAGGGCGAACAGCGGACCCGCGACAAGCGCCTCCCCCCCCTTAGATATGGGCTGTTACATCGGACTGTACAGTTGAAGCTCGGCATGGGCGCAACTGGTAGGTATTGCTGGACTGTCGGAACAGGTCATCCTCTACCCGTACTGGCCGCATCTCGATAGGTTGATGAGGAGGGGCCATCACGATTTAATGCGGCAGTCCAAGTCCCTGCCTAAGCACTTATTTCATGCGGTTTCAGGAGCGCCGAATAAATATGAAGTAGTGCGGACAACAGCATCTGTTGCCATTAGTCTACCCATCTCCGGGCGACGTGCCCTCGCGCACTGTGACCACGAGCAAGAACGATGCAGCCATGTCGTGGGATAACCCATCCGCGACCTAATTCGCATCGATGGTCAGGGCTACGCTCCTCTCCCGCATGTGGGAACTCGCACATCCTGCCGGCCTGCAACACTGCGCAAGGATCGAATACTCGGCGCCACGACACCAGCAACATTGACACAAATTTCAGGAGCTCTGCACGATATCATTCTAAATGCATGACGATGCAGCGATGACCCAGTGATCGCTGTAGTGCCACGGTGCACTACTAGTAGCAATCGGTCGCTACTATCACCACCAGGCGCATCAGTTGGCATAGTTTCCTCCAGCCGGCGATATTGCCCCACCGGCGCCCGACCCGCCGCCGCCACCATCGGTACCATGGCTTGGCGCTGTTTCTAGTCCAGTTCTCAACAGCTGGCACGGGGCAGCACATGTGGTGCGCCAAGCGCCAGCGTACCAATATGCAACTATATCCCTGCGGCGTGAGGGGTGCCAATCGAACAGCGATGTCGTTCCTCGTCCATCGCCGTACCATGGATGACTGCTGGTTACTGTTGTGTGGTTATTGCCGCAGTAGAACTGTGCTGCACCGGGCATTCGTTGATCTCGCCTCATCGCCCCGGGCGGTGTGAGCGATATTTCGCTGCGGTTCGGTGGCGGTGTCGAGGTGATTTGGTTTCGGAGCAAATCCGGCACGTAAGTGTTGGCACTACTACTGGTACCGTAGCGGTGCCACTTGTCTGCTCCTGCTGCCGTGCTGCGCGTAGACGTCACGCTAATGCCGATCTATCTGGCCTGGTGCCCTGAAAACCCAATCCACAGCGGGAGGGGGATCGGACATATCTTTGCGACAGGCCCCGCTACTCGCGGTATAGGTTGCTGCCGCTATGTCTCGCCGCTATGTAGTTTCGTTGCATCGGCGGTGGGCGTACCGACTCGCGTTTCTGGTTTCGGAGCTATTGGCGTCAGGCGAAGCCCCGCTGTCGTGCGCCCCGCGCCCGCCACGCCATCACATGCCCTTCCCCATGCCAGGCGACTGCCATACGTACGGTAATCAGAAGCGCCGCTGCATGCACCCGGCAGCCCTACAAACTACCACGCGTGACCAACCTGGCAGTTGCGACTGGCGCCAACGGCGAGCCATGGCACCGTTGCTCGACGCTGCTCGATGAGTCCAGTTCCCAACAGCCGACACATAGCAGCAACTGCGGCGTGCGAGCGCCAGCGTATGTTCCCGCAGTGTGAGGGGTACCACTCGGCCAGCAATGCTCGTCCATTGCCACACACACTCGTCGTATAAATCGCTATGTATGCTACGCAGCCGCCATCTTGCGTCGCTGGAATATGCGCTAGCGCGCGCGATTCTGGTTTCAGAGCGACAAGATATCGGGTTAACGCAGCAAGGCCCCACCGGCACGCGCCCCGCCGCCACCACCTCGCCCGCATGCTCTTCTCCAGGCCAGACTACTTGCGTACAAGTAATCAGAGGTGCCGCTGCTGCATCCGCTCTGAAGCCCTAGAAACTATCGCCATGGGTAAGCTCCCGCGCAGTTGCGACTGGAGCCGACGGCGGGCCACCGTGCTGTTGATGGCTGGAGACTTCCTCGACTCCTGTTCTATATAGCCTCCAACATTGGACAGCAAATGCGGCGCGCGAGCGCCAGCACATATACCCTCGGCGCGAGGGGTGCCACTCCGCGGCACAAATACTGAAGCGAGTGACGTCGTTCCGCGTCCATCGTAAGTCGCACAACTCGTCGCGTAGGTCACTATGTTTCGGCGGCGCAGCCCCTGTGTTTGCGTCGGCGGTGGGTGTGCGCGCGGATCTGGTTTCGGAGCACTGCTGTGCGGTCGGCGCCACACACGGTTGTTGCCCCGAAAGCGTGCGCCCCCCCGAGACCCCCCCCCCCCCCGCCACCATCGCCTGCTCTCCCCTAAGCCAGACGACTGGCGCACATACAGTATAATCAAGTAATAGCCCCGCTGCGTCCACCCGGCGCCCCTGGAACTAATAACACGTATAACATTCCCACATTTGTGGCTTCATTGCGGCGACGGCGGGCCACGGTACCGTTGCGTGTTGATGCTGTAGTTGCGAGTCCAATGCTCGACAGCAGCCGACATGGGACAGCAAATGCGGCGCGCGAGCGCAAGCGTATTTACTCGCGGAGTTGGGAATGCCACTCGGTCAGCGACGTCGCTGCTCATCCATTGTCGTCACTGCCGCATGGATAGCGCAGTAGAGTTGTGCTGCACCGGGCATTCGGCCTCGCCTCGTCGCGCCAGGTTCGCGCTGTGCGGTGCTTGGTTTCGGAGCAAACGACCGGTGCCATAGAAGTCCTAGCGGCGCCACTTGTAGGCATGTAGCCATCGCGCGGATGACGAGATATAGATCGCTCGGCGACGTCCAAATCTGCCGGCCTGGTATTCTCGACACTCTTTCCACCGAGGAGCGCAAGGATATATATCCACGACAGGTAGCGCTACTCGCCGTTGTGCCTCGTCGGCGCATCAGCGGCCGTGATTTGCCGGTGCGTTGTAGGCGCAGCGGTTTGGTTTCGGAGCGGTGATGAGCGGCGGTCATCCATAATTATAAGTTTGTTATTATAGATTCACGTTTATATAACGTCAATATATTAACCCCGACGATATGTACAGTCCTCCGTAAGTCTTATTGCCATGTACATATTTGTCCGTATCGCCGCGGCAGCACCGGCGCCACCGACCGCCGAGCGATACAGTGTCGCATTTCTCAGAATAATTATCAATCAACGGCTTGAGATGTGATAGGTGGCGGAGGGTGGTTTGCTGCCTGTTACGCTCGTGATTCCGCTTTGCGCAGGTTCAAATCCTGCCGGCCCCCTCAGTGGCCCCCTCAGTTGGGGTGGAAATACAACCGAGAAGGGATGGGGGGGGGGGGGGGGGGGTGCATATAGTTTCAGGTTCTCCTACAAACCCTACAACAGTGGCTTATCGCGCGACTCGCATCCCGATAAAATGGCGATGTCTCGCCCCGCGCAGGCGGACTTATTTCCCCGCGTAGGGGCCCGTTAGGCACATCCCAGCAGAATATGGGAGCGTATTGATGGCCAGCCCTACCACATACCCGGGGCAATGCCCTAGCAGGTGACCATATGGACCCACCCGCTGACTCGGGGGCTGCACCCCCTGCGCAGTACGGGCAGAAGCCCGGCTCTACCAAGGGCGCATTGAATGCGGAAAACAGTTGTAGATGGGCTGGTTTTGGAGCAGGCCTTTAATTGCAGTATTGGCCGTTTTGCGGGAGGTGCTCACTTGCTTGCATGCCCACGGTGGGGAGAGCGCGCCTTTGTGAATGTGCTCCATGATGGTAGAGCAAGCTCTTGGCGTGCAGCCGTACGCATAGAACGCATATACACGCTATATTAAAATTCGTGCCGCCCCTGCTCGTGACATTGGATTATCAAATTCACTACTGGCCATGAACAATGACATGGTTTGGTTTTTACAACGAGAGCACAACAAACGCACTTATGGCTGCTCCCACGCATGATGTCATGTTCACGTGTGACACCGGGAAAGGCGCGGCCGGAAACGAAGGTGAGGGCTGATGTAATGTGCCAACCTACAGTTGACGCTTGACAAGGGGGAGCAAGACTTTTGTGGGAAGGTGTATGTAACCATATATCCGGTAGTACACTGGCGTCAGCCGAGTACGGTATATTGCGCTGTACGAGTATCGATCACGGACAGCCGAGTGTCGGTACAAGTACATCCAACATTCCATCCCGTTCCATCCATGGACGACTAATTAGATTCCCGGGTGAAGGGAATCGAACCAGCAATGATCTCTTATTGGATCGCAGCCAAGGCTCCGAGAAACCCAATTAAAGTAATACAAAGATCTAATCCGTCATCCACGGATGGAACGGAATTGAATTAGCTGTACGCATACCGACACTCGGCTACCCATGATCGATGCTCGTGCAGCGCGATATATCGGTACTGGGCTGCCTGTGTACCGGAAAGAGAAAACTATTTCATCTTTATTTATTCATGATTTTTGTAATTAAAATATAATATATTTAGATAATATCATATCGTCGTTCTGGATGGTTATTATATTTTGGTACGATCGCCCCCCGCCCACCCCCCCCCCCCCCCCCCCCCCCCTGGTAAGTAGTCGCTAACCCCGTAAATGGGCTTTTTGATTACTGCTGATGTGTGCAATCGACATATGCATAATATTCACGACGATATGTGCAACATATCGGCCGCCGCCGCCGGCCGAGCGCGCGACTACTGCTGCGCGTACATTATACTGATAGCAGTAAATTTTAGTACTTGCATGTAATATAAAAGCAACATTATTTGAATTATTCAGCAGACATAATGGTATGAAATTCCTGCTAAATAACACAAATACTGCTTAGTTTATATAGCGTATACCGCGAGCAAATCAACAAGCGATAAAAATCAGCGCTCGCGAGATCCGTACAGCGCATGATTCTGTACATCACGGGCATCGTCAACATGCATCCTGCGCATGCAGCATGCTGTTCATCATCATCGGTATACTACGTGTGCTACTACCTGCATGATCATGCATTGTGACTGTTTAAGCATTGTGATTGTCTCTGGTATTGCGTTCTCATCGTCATCGCTGCTTGGTCGGGGCGCAACTCTTCTTATTTAATAGTTTGTATATTATTACGCGTCAGTTGTTGTCATCGCTTATGAGCATGCTTGATACAATTTCAACGGTGTTGTTGTCTCAGCGACAACAGTCCACCAGGCAGGCAATATAGAGAATAAGACCAAGCAGCTGTGGCCGCCATAGGACCAGCTGCTGTGGACCAGGTCGGTCGTCTACATTCGACGAGGACTAGTGGCGCGTGGCATATTGATGGTGTGCGCGATGTCACACCACATGAGCGGCGGTGTAGTATGATAAGCCACTCCCGACTGGTTGTCAATTTGTTACGGTATTACATTTATTTATAGGCCGCCTGGCTACCTGTAGAATTGCTGCACGGAACTTTCAGAACTCGCCTGCTGGTAGCACAGTTGTGGGTGTTTGGAGCCAACACCACTGCAGCGCCCATCCACTCATCAACCCGGCGGCGCTCACATTCTGATGAAATGCACACATCCACCTAAAACCCTCCTTTGCACCACACAGTAAGCTATTTGAAATGCGAACAACAATTGCCACAACATATATAGACACATTAACCTATATGTAGAGTATATGGCTGTTTGCACTGTTACATGTCAACCCGACAGCGGCTACGACGACCCAGTTCGGCAGTCTTGCCCTTATGATTCATCACCCGCTACTACTGTGGAAGGGGAGTGGCAAACTGTGGCGGCCAGGTTGGCAAGATTATAGCCCACATCACACCCTTGACAGACAAAGTGATGGCCCTTTCTACGCACGGGCTGCATCGTGCTGCCAAGGCCGGACGGATGCCACCATCCAACGGCCTGACTAGGTGCCGGTTTCATGGCAGGCATGCAGGACGTATCATTCGCACGCTACCAGCAGTAGCGCCGGGCCACTAAGCGGCTGTGCGTACGGTCACCAGCTGCGTCTCAAGAACTGACGACGCCCGGCCGTGTGCGATACAGCGGTGTGAACCGAGATAAAGTAGGCACAGAATGCGCAGTGTGCCCCCACGCCAGCTCCATTCTGTCACACCTGACCCTCCCCCCTCTGGGTTGAGCAATGCAGGGGCCGAAGTTTGCCAGGGCTCGGCATCGCCATGTAGAATGCTGTGCCCTCCTTTCTGAGTGGACGTCGGATATCTCTATGCATTAATACGGGCGCCACGGCACCAGCTGGCATAGCTACCTGACCCTGTTGCAGTCCTGATAGGTGGAGCGCTGCGTGACTCGTAGCCCTGCCCAGTACTACACCAGCAGCGCAGCTTCGCATCACACCACGCTGCAGCTGCAGCTGGAGGCGGCGGCGGCGGACCTGTTGTTCCCGAGCTTTAGCCCGACACCACCCTCCTGCAGCAGCTCCGGCGTCTCCATGATTTTCAGAAGAAGTTCCTGGAATGCTTGCGCCACGGCGGTGTCCGCCTTGGCGCTGGTCTCCACAAACAGGCAGCCATTCTCTTTGGCAAACACAGCGCCCTCTTCGGCCGGCACCTCACGCTCGCTCTCCATGTCCACCTTGTTCGCCACCACCATTTTGACGGCACTGTCGATGGTGGAGTACATGTCCACCTCCTTCAGCCATATGTCTTTGAGGCCTTCGAATGTCTGGCGCTTGGTGACGTCATAAACTGAGTGGCGCCGAACCCAGACGGCGCGGAGCCCCGCCGCAAAGAAGAGTGTCAATGGCCCATCCAGGCTTCAATGAAGTCCAGCACGTGATGCATGGCATGGGAAGGCGCACCCACCGAGCACAACGCCTTGCGCCCCGCGGTAGTAGCTGCTCGTCAGTGTGCGGAACCTCTCCTGCCCAGCTGCGGGCATGTCATGCACCGAAACAACCCGTTCAGTCAAATGCCGGGGGCATGCCGAGGCGGGCATGCTGTTGGATACAAGTACCAGGGCAGAGCTGCCCGCGACCGAGCTCACATAGCAGGGCGCATTTCGCACCTGTATCCCAGATTGTCAGCTTGACGCGACTGCCATCCAAAGTGAGGTATTTGACCTTGAAATCCACACCTTTACCGGGGACGAAAACACTGTGTGAGCCTCGACATTCGGAGCGCACCAAGTGGCACTGGCAGGCAGGAGGGCGGCCCACCTATCGTCGGAGGCAAGTCCTCGAAGCTGTCGTTTGTGAATCTGAGCAGCAGGGAGCTCTTTCCCACTCCAGAGTCTCCGACAAGTAACAGCTGCATGCCCAGGGAACAACCGCAGGACACACACTCAGGCGGCTGGCGCACTGCCCACTCCAGGCGGCGCAACATTTAGCCATAAGTGCAGCAGCCGAGCTGCCCTTCCCCACGGCTCAGCACCTTAAACAAGTGGTCGAAATCTTCCGAGATCATGATGTCAAAGCCTTCCACCCTCAAGTCATGTGGATATGTGTGGGTCTGTTGCCAAGTTCGCCAAGGTTCGTTGCAGCAACCACAGGTATCCCCCAGGGATACCAGTACCGCTGTGCCCGGCAGTTCGGGAGCGCTGTCGGATTATGAGCAACCGTCACGTATGGAAATAATCGCGACAGGGCCGTGGTTGGACCAGATGCGGGAGTGGCGTGTTCGTGCTGTAAAGAAGGTTGCTGACCTGCGGCTGTCGTCAGCATGCCGTTTTCAGGGTCGTCTGCACAGCGCCGTCACCCCGTCGTTACCCCCGTCCACTGCTGCTGCGCTACTGCTTGCTGTTTCTTCTTGCGCTACTGCTTCGTCGGCACCGCGGTTGATGATGACGCTGTCGTCGTCGCCGCAGTCGATAGTACCAGTACCCTGGCCTGTAGTCGTTAGCGCGCTGTAGTGACGTCGCGCTTCTACGCACACAGCGACTGGTCGATAAATATATATTGTCGCAGGAAAAAGAGAAATGGGGTGGTGATGGTAAACTGTCGGCGCCGCACTGCATACTAACAGTCGCCTAACATACTCTTAGGCATGTGGTCTTATGTACGTGTCCTGGCCTCTAAGTCTCTGTCTAAGACTTGCTGACTCTTGGCCTCGGTTCCTATGACTCCAGTAGAAGTACGTCTCACAGTGCCATCGACCCTATTGGCCGGCACTACACACGCGTGCGAGTTGCTTGGTTACTCGGCGTGACAGAAGTGTGTGTGTGTGTGGTCGATCGACGCGAAATACGTCAAGCACTCCTCACCCTGTGCCGCACGACATGCCTCTCGCGAATGGACTACGAGTGCCCGCACGCGCGCATATGCGTACGCGTACGGTATCACGACACGACTCGACGACGACGACGCGCAGTACCGACTGCTCGCATATGGCAACAAGCAAGCCAGTGCTGATCAGGCACGTTCGGTACGCTAATCGGTCGGTCGGTCGGTCGACAAGTCCAGGCAGTCGGTACGACGGGTTCACAGGAGGTAAAAGCAAGACGAGCGTCACGACGCAAACAACACAGGCGTAACCGCGACTCACCACCGTTGCTTGCTGCGCGATATCACTCGCAGCTCGACAGCAGGTTGTACTGCCCTTGATGGACAGCAATAGACGAGGCACGTGCAGGTGTGATGCGCACAGAGTCGAGGTGTTTGTGGTGTAGTAGCGTGGTTACAAGATGGGTGGGATGAGACGTTTGGAAAGCCAAAGAGTGGGCGGGCAGCGCGCCGACAGGATGCTAAAGCATCCCGCGGGCGCGCGAGCCGACTAAGCCCCTAGGCCTTCCCACGCGCTATTGGTCTGCACGGGCGCCGTGGTTGGCGGCAGTTAGCCGTTGGTACGGGCCCTAGGTCTGTCGGTGGTTCTAGGTGTGAGAGCTGAGCGACAGACAGTTGGTCGTTGCGCCATGGGTGACTGCTCGCTTGGACATCAGGCATACACATACAACGCAGTACTGCAAGTACTAAAATTGATACCCGCATGACAGGCGACGAGTATTCGCCGGTATGCCAAGTAAGCAAGTCCATGTACGCGCGCATGCGTACGCTGAAACGTTGTACGCTGTGACAATATATATTTATGGCTGTGTATATGCTATGTATTTGCTTGGAAAACAAAAACGAAAACGAAAAACGAAAATGATTTGAGTTTTGCAAATCGCGACGATTTGCTATATAGCAGCTTGGGAACGATTATAGCAGCTTGGGAACGATTATAGCAGCTTGGAAATCGTTATAGCATAATCATCGTCGCATGATCATTATCGCATGATCATTATCGCATAACGCGCAAACGCGTCGGGTTTTGTCTGGTTGTTGCGAGTGCTTTGGCGTGGGTGTGGTGGAAATGACGCTGCACCCGGTGCCCGCGCGCTTTTATATGGATTTCCGCGTGCTCCGCGCGCCATTCTCAAAGTGGCATTACAGTGCCACTTAGTGCCACTTTTACTGGCTCTGCGGATTCACGTACAAACCACGTCATCACCTTCCGCGGTCACTCCCTTTTCCAGCTCATAGTGCCACTAGTGCCACTTTTTTTAACATAATAGCATCACTATACAACAACTTTTGTACCTAACGGTACAAGCGAGCGATAACGGGGGGCGGCCTTGTCACGCACATTGGCACTACGGGGGGTTTTCGGCGGCGGCATCATCCACGCGGTTTTCCACGTGGTCTCGCCGCCCCATGGCGTGGGGGGGTCTAGTGCCAGTTTGAAAGTGGCAATATTGGGTGCTCGCTCTTTCGCTCGCTCTCTCGCCGCGCCGCCGGGCTCGCTCGGTCCTTGAGCCGAAGAGCGCGTGACTCGGTGCAGTACTTAGGCAGAACACACCGAGACTCTCAAACGCACCGAGACTCTCAAACGCACCGCGCGAGACTCTCAAACGCACCGCGCGCAAGTGGGCTGCACCAGCCGCTTGCGGTTTCATCGAGGAGTACGACGAGAGCGAAGACCCGTAGAGGAATTGTGTACCAGTTTTGAGGGATGTGTACCAGTTTGTGTACCAGTTTTGAGGCCAAAAGAGGTACACACGTTTCACGTGGATCCTGCGTGATTCCGTGGGGATTCCCTCACTTTTCCAGCTGTGTGTACCAGTGTACCACTTTTATTTCACAGTTAGGACTCTATAGAGAGCCTTTGAGTATTTTTTAAAAACACTTCTGCCTTCCATGGAGCCGTAGTGTCGATCTCAAACTGGTACACACCCCTCCGAGAGGCGCCGCTACACATCCGCGTGCATTTCCACGTCGTTCTGACCCATCCGGTGTTATTTCGCAATATCAAAACTGGTACACAAAACTGGTACACACACCGAGACTCTCAAACGCACCGAGACTCTCAAACGCACCGTAGAGAGGCAGGGTAGCTCTTCAAAGCAACACAATTTCATCTACAAAAGCTCTGCTATTCTCTTGCTGAGTCACGTACAATCGGTAGTGTGAATAAGAGCCGGGGTTTGTGATCGTTCCTTGAAAAACATAACTGTCGTCACTGGCTCGGCGATCGCTATCGAAGTCGGCTTGGTAAAGCGTGTTTGTGGCCTTATTAGCCGCGAGAATGGTTGTATACGTCATGTTGTTAAAAGTCGATAGGACCGTCCAGTTTGTACCGTCGTTGCTCCCTTCAATGTTGCACCCCAAAACCTTCCAAGTGTCGTATCCTTGAGTGACCCAAATACGCACGGCGTTTGCGGTGGCAGCCGCGGGCATTTGAATCGCTACATATTGAGGCGGGTTAGTATCTATCGCTGCGGACCAACCCCCTTTGTAAGATCCGCCAACTCGACTGAAAGCGTGCCATCCAGCGTAGTTCACGTCTAATAGCGAACTTTCCGTGACGGTGTAGCCTTGATCGGAAGCGGCCGTGAGGGCAGGAATCCAAGTTGAAGGGACGCCCGCCATTATTATGTTCCCGAGCGGCAGGATGGCGGATGGCGGATCACCTCCACCCAGAACCAATACTTTGTCCCCGGGCCGAGCCCCCCTTCACGAGGCTCCCGGTGTCGCTCGTCGCCCCGACGGTGAATTGCGAGGTGATATCGTCATAAACCCCCACGGGGATGGTGTTGGCCGTGTTGTGGTAGAGCCGCACTTCGCCGATCCCGGACGCCATTTTATGTTTTGTGAGATCAAATATCGATGCAATATGATGATGAGTTGGCTTGTCAAGACCCTCCAAGCGATCGGGATAGAGAGCTATCTGACGACGGTCTGGAAATACCGCAAAAGCATGTTGTCGCAAAGCGCAGAGCTCCGAAAAAGAGAGGCGGAGCTCCAGGAAGCAAAGGCGGAGCTTCAGCAGGCGAGGGAGACCAGCAGGTGGCAGCTAGGGCTTCTCGACCGCCTCAAGTTGGCCTAAGCGCGATAGACGAGTTCATCGAGTCCGAGTTTTTCAAGAGCGGGGCGTGGAAGAAGAAGCCCTCCCCCCCCCCCCCGCGGGGGAGCCCGAGCCCGAGCCGCCCCGCAAGCGGAAGCCGCGGGCGCCGCCTAGGGCGACCAAGCCGAAGCGACAGGAGGAGCCCAGCAAGCCGGCGCCGCGGTATGGAGAGCAAGCTGACTTTTACGACTCGGTGATACTCGTTTGATTAAACTAAAATCAGGCATGCATATCGACAAACGGTCGAAGATTGTAATGAAGCCCCCAAAGTTCAAGTGCGACGTTAAGATCCACCCTCAAATCCAGAGCCCCTTGCCCGACAAGTCGTTCTTCATGACGCTCATCGGGAGCGCGGGGAGCGGGAAGACGTCGCTGATGGTCAACATGCTGCGGAGCCCGCAGATGTACTTTCAGGCGTTCAAGCACGTGCACCTCGTCAAGCCGCCCCATTCGCTTGCCTCGCTCGATGTCAAAATATTCAAAAAGCACGACAAAACGTACCCGGATTTGGATTGGGCGACGCTTGACAAGATTCACGAAAAGACGCGAGAGGCGGCCGACGAGGAGGAGTTTTCACTCCTTGTGATAGACGACATGGCCGCGGCTCTCAAAGACAGCGAAATCCAGCGGCTCATGAAGCTGCTTATCTACAACCGGCGGCATCTGCGTCTTAGCATCATCATGCTCGTTCAGTCATTCAATACCATCCCGTTGCCCGTGCGAAAAACCATCTCGAACTTTGCCATGCTGAAGTTTAAAAACAAGCGCGAGTACGAGGCCATATTCAAGGAGCTGATATTCCTCGACCCTCACACCGCGGACAACCTCATGCGCTTCGTGTTTAGGGAAAGGTACGACTTTCTGTTCTGCGATGTCGAGAAAAGCTTATTCTACAAGAAATTTGATCGTATTAACTTAAATGCCGAGGAAGACAACGAAATCCAGCAATCGCAAAGCGGAGCCAAAGAAGAAGGCGGCGGCGCGGGGAGGTAAACGCAAGCAGGGATCCAAGGCCGGCGGCAGGAAGAACCAGAACGTGACTCAGAATGTCACCGTGCGCGTGTCGGGCGGCCGAGGTGGACCCGGGGGAGGCGGCGGTGTGGGCGGCGGCGGCGGATCGGGCGGCGGCGGGGGCGTATCCTATCCCTCGCACAACTTCGCAACCTACTCGATGGGCCACCCCGTGCGAGTGACAAAACTGCCGGACGGCTCTTTTCAGCCAAGCGACTTTGGCGGAGGGGGCACCCCCCCGCCCCCGGGGCCGCCGAAGCCCCCTCCTTCGTCCACGTTCTATGGATCGCAAGCCGATGTTGGCAAAAGCGAAATCCTGGACAAATTCTTCCGTGACTCCGCAGACGGGTCGACAGCACCCCCTTCCACAGCGGGCATGTCTGTGGATCCCACCCAAATTTCCATGTATTCCAAGCAGCCATCCGCCCCATTGGATATGGTGTCTGAAACGAGCATGCCGAGCTCCTCGCGGGGGTCATGGTCTCCGAAAAGGCTGCAAGAGCCATCCGTTCCTATGCACGGTGTCCAAGAGACGCCGCGCGCATCCGCTAGCGGCGAATCCATAGCCGAGAGTGCTACATCGCGAAAGCATGGCTCGATTAAATCAGAATCGGGCCTCAGCTCGATGTCGGCGGCTACGCAGCAGAACGACTTGCGGCGCCCGGCACGGTCGTTTCATTCCCCCGCCGGTACCGAATCCATACTAAACAGACCCCCTAGCGTCCCGTCCCGGAGTCGCTCCCGGCTTGATATTCCCAGGCGTGGGCCATCGAGCGAGGAAAGTGTGAATGTTCCAGCTCTAGTGGAGAAATTCTCATCGGAACACTCGGCGAATAGAGCGTATAACCAGAAAATAAAGAAACTCCAAGAGGCACGCCGTCTAGTGAGGGAGGATAAGAGGAGGCGGAACAAGAAGTAGTGTTTTTTACCGCAACGCTAATTTTCTGCAATGATCGTAAATACAGATGACGTTCTTTGGCAAGCTTGGACACACTTTCAAAGCCTTCGGGAGAAAAGTCGCCGGCGCGGCCTCCTACTTGGGGCACAAGGTGGGCAGCGGGCTCATGACTCTCGCGCCCGCGATCTCGGTGCTCAGCCCAACAGTCGGGGGCCGGGTTTGCGGCGGCCGGGGCGGCGGCGCAAGGCATTGGCGTGCTCGGCGACGTCGGCAAGAAGGCCCTCTCCGGCGGGGGCGTGGACTTCGGCCAAGCGAAAGCGGCGTACGGCCAAGTCAAGGGGGGCATGCACAGCATCAAAGCGGCGTACCAAAGCGGCTCGAATCGTAGCGGATTAGAGCGGCGCTAGCCCCGCCTCGCTAAAATAAAGTTCTCAACATTATTTAAAATGTCAGTCACCGATTCCCTCGTCTTCAAGCCCAAGCCCGCCTCTATCGCCGGCACCACCCACCACCAGACCGTGCCCGCCTACAATGGCACCACGTTCGGGGGTCAACAGACCATCCTCATCAACATCCCATGCGGCCGCCGCGGGCACTACCTCAACACCCGCATGTCGTACCTGCGGTTTTCCGTGAAGAACAAAGACACCGCCAATACCGTCCAACCCGATTACACGGCGGCGTCGTTTATCCAATCCTTGTCGCTGTACCACGGCGCGAATCTCCTTGAGCAGATTCACGAGTACAACGCTCTCTTTCATCTTTTCATGGACCTGCAGGGTTCGTTCGAGGAACTCATCGGTGCGGGGAACATTCTGTACGGAACCAGTGGAACCACCAAGCGCGAAGGGGCCACCCTTGCGGCGGACTCCACCACCTACTTTTGCATTCCGCTCATGTCGGGCATAATCGGCGGGCTGCAGTCCAAGTACCTGCCAACTGGCGCAATGACCGGCGGTGATCTACGCCTCGAACTCACTCTCGCCGCCACCAACGCCGCCGTGGTAGGCACGGCTCCCGATTGGGAGATCGGCAACGTCGAGCTGCAGCTCGAGTTCGTGGAGGTAACAAGCGAGGTGGATCGCATGATTCAGCAGGCCAACCCGCGGTACGTCATCTCGTACGAGTCTTTCGCCAACTACACCAACTCTATCGAGTCCGCCGAGGGCCAAATTAACAAGCTCATCCCCGCGCGGTTCTCGTCCCTCAAAACCCTCTACACAATCTTCCGCAAGCAGACGGACCTTACCGCCGCCGCGTCCAAGTCCGTAACCTCGCGCCCAACGTGCGGGCTCAAGAATTGGTATTACTCGGTGTCCGGCGAAAACATCCCGCAAACACCCGTTCGCGAAAACGTGGAAAGTTTCGCGGAGCTGCAAAAGGCTCTCCACGTATTTGGAAGCGCGGACAACAACTCCATTTTCAGCCTCGCCAATTACACGGGCACGGCGGGCGGCTCGGCCGATAACGCCTTCGCCATAGGCCAGAACCTCGAGGTGCTCAGCCACAAGAGCACGCTGACCGAGAGCGGGAAGAACACCCTCAACACCAACTGCTACTTGCTAGGAAGCGTGACCACTGGAAGCGCCGCGTACCATATTAGCACGTACGCACATTTCGACGCGGTATTGATCATCGAGAACGGTGTCGCAACTTCTGCATTTTGATCCGGGCGAAATCTTTTGCCCACTTCTAGTAAACTCGCAGGCGGATGACGGTCCACCGCATCTTCGTTAGCTCCGAGCAGCGCACATCCGGCCACCGCGGGGACTTCGTCGTAGACACCTCGAAGGAGTTCGCGCGATTCGACTCGAGGCGGGTGATGTTCGCCGTGGAATTCTGCGATGTCGTTAGATACACGAGCGAGGGGGGCGGCTACGTGGCCAACCCCGCAAACTCGTCGGGCCTCCTTCTCGAGGCGCCGGACCTGCGAGCGGCTAATTCGTATGAAAGCTGGAGCGGGAACTCGAGCTGCGCGCTAACCCTCCTGAAGAATTACGCCACCGCGGGCGTGTACGGCCTCGCACACGACGTACCGTACGTGCGTCGCAAGCACCTCGGCGTGGAGGTGGACTTTGACTTTGTGAAGCGCCTCGGGAGCATGCGCTTCCGGCTGCGCCGATGCGCCTCTGAGTTCGGGGCCGGCGACGACTTCTCCCTCGTCAGCGAAAGCGACGACTTGGAGGCATGGGCGTTCCAGCTTGTGTTTTGGGAGCCGTGCAAGTGCCTGCTCATGCAACCGTTTGCATACGATTTCTTTCGAGCGTGGGTATCGTCGGAGCAGGGGCGAGGGTCTATCGTGGATTGTCGCATACCGGTGATGCTGAACACGAGCCGTTCGGTGGACACCTCGGAGGGCAAGTGGATGGTGGCGCTAGAGTTTTACACGCCCCTCCTACGCACAAAGGACCCCGCCGATCAGCCGCATTCCGTCGTGCTCGCTTGTCCCACTCTCGTCGACTCCGACGATCGCCACATTCTAGGCCACCTCGGCAAATCGTACAGAACGGGCGAAGAGTCCATGTACGGGCAGCGATACTCCATGAAGCCGGGCAGCCGGGACGTCGCGGGGCACGAGCTTCGCGTTAGCATCGACTCGCTCACGGAGCTTCACCTGCAATTGCGAGACGCCGTCAGCCTCGCTCTGCTTGATCCGCTCGAGTTTCAGCCGGGCTATGTGATGTCGTTAGTTTTCTACCGAACCAAGTAAATGGCCCATCGCGCATTCGTCGGCTCTATCGGCTCGTCGGACAAGAGCGCCGTCCAAGCGGCCTTTAACGGCGCCTTGCTGAGCACCCACTTCCCCCACATGGGGGGAGGGCGTAGCCCAATCCGCCGCGCCCCGATCGAGGTGTTCCTCGAAAACGTTAGCGCTATCCATCGCGAACGCGGGGGGGTCCTCGTTGGGGCGGAGGCTGCTAGAAAACTCGTGGATAGACTTCGCGGGCGTGGGGGCGGGCACCAACGCGGAGCTACAAGCTTTAATCTCCGTGTTAATCAAACCCGAAATGACGATATCCTCGGCGCTTTTGTACGTAAACTCCACCAACACCATCCCAGGCACCTCCACCGCGGACATCACCAGCGGCATCAGCGGCTCCAGTCTCACATGGGAGTACGATATCGGGGCGCCAAACGCCGCTCGCTACTTTTGGGTGGAGTTGATCGATAACAACGCAAACTCGTCCATCACCCCGCTCGGCGTGTACACCACGGAGGACAACACGCCCCCGACTATCAGGGAGGTCGCTATACTTCTCGGTACGCCTCCGACCACGTCTCTCCAAGTGTTACTCGAAGTGACGGACAACGACGCCGTTCAGACCATCTACGTGTTGCTAAATGACACGCAGGACACCAACCCCGGGCCGGCGCTCCTCAAAACCATCGGCGATGCGTTTGCCGGGGGCACGACTTCGCACACCTACACGGGGTTGACCCCCAACACAACCTACTACACATGGGTCATGGCCAAAGATCAAGTCGGGAACGAGTCGGTCATCGAAGGCCCCATAACCAGAACCACCAACGCGGACTCCACCGCCCCGACCGTCGACTCGTTTAGTCTCGTGGCCGGCACGGACGCGGAGTCGCAGGTAAGCATCTCGCTAACCATCTCCGATACATCGTAGCGCTTCCCCCCCTGCGGGGGATACGGCGTAGCTTCCCCCCGCGGTTCTTTTTGGGCGCTTTTAGTAACACGGCGCGGATCGATGCCGGCTCGCGTGGACACCACCGTCCTGATCCCGGAGTTTTCCGAGTTCCCCTTCTCGCACCTCAACGAGAACCTGTACAACGGCTTTGTCGCCGGCTCGTACGATTGTCTCGGCAGCCGCATACTCGAGGACCATATTGGCTACCCCGTTCCCAGCCTAGGGGCGTTCAGCCGCATCAACGTCGCCTTCCCGGACCTCGAAGAAGGGGCGACTATCAGCCACTGGAGCGGCAACCTCCTCATCCGCCCCAACACCGATGCCGGCGAATAACTCGGCGAGCAACTCCTTCGGGATTTGATACGTCTCGGCGCTGCCCGCGCTCCTGCGATACAGCGTGCCGCGGGGACCGCTCTGCGCGCACGCGTAGTGGACGCCGTGCTCCCGCTTGTAAGCGCAAGGGTCGCGCTCGCAGAACTTGAGGTCGAGGCCCGGCTTGTTGGTCCACACCGCGGTGGGCTTCTTAAAGTCGCGGCCGTACTTGCAGTAGGTGCAGCGGCGCAGAAAGGGCGCGAGGGGCTGCATGAAATCGCGCCGCTTGAGCATGCCGGTGAAGGGGTTCTCGATGAACCAGTACCGCGGCCGGTACCACTCGATGATCTCGAGACACTTCTTCGCGATGGAATCCGCGAGCTCGAGCTTGCGCACCCCGCGCGTCTTTGCCATCGAGTACTCCGTGCACGGCGGGCTGGCCCATATCACGTCGAAGTGCCCGCGCGGGTAGGCCGCGGCGTAGTCCCACTCGCGCACGTCGAGCGTTATCGCGGCGCGCGAAGAGGGGCCGGCGTCCCCCGCAGGGGGGGAGGGCGAAGCCCAATCCAGCGACAAGTACTCGGCCGCCCGGTCGCCAAACATCCCGCGCAGAGCCGCGCCCACGCTCTGCGTCCCGCAGCACAGGTCGAGAACGCGAAGAGGGCGCATTTATATCCCGCGCGAAAAAGTTTCACGCTTCGTGCGCCTCGCTGAAGGCGATAGATTATTTGCTAGAGTATTTACTAAATCGCCGGACACCATGCCTCGCACCCGCGCCTCCGCGGAGCTCCGCAAGCGCCGCGCCGCCAACCTCGAGTCGTACCATCGCAATGCCGATCGTCACAACAAGAAGCGCTATTGCAAGCGAATCGCCACCGGCGCCGTGTCGCGCATGCAGCTATACACGCTCGAGAAGTACAACATGACTCCCGATGATTTCAATCGCATTCGCACCGATAACGGTCTTGCGCCCGTGCCGAGCCCCCACGACGCCGCCCCGCCGTGCACACGCGATCGGGCGGATCGGGCGGATCCCTCCCCCCCTGCGGAGGAGCCCGAGCCCCCTGCGGAGGAGCCCGAGCCGAATCGGGGGCGCGACATGACCCTCGAGGAAATTATTGCAAAGATAGAGGCACTTACCGGGCGTCGGCAAATCAATGCCCACGGGGTCACAACCGCGAAGACGCTCAGCCAAACGACGATCAACAACTACATCACCACGATGAGGCGCGTCGTCAAAGTGGTCATGAAATGCTCCCCAAACGACCTCGTCAAGTGCTTGCGGGAGGGCGACAAGGTCGTGCGCGCCATCGAGAGCCGGTACACCAACTCGAGCACCAAGCGAGACTATTTCAACCGCATCTACTCGCCAAGCAAGTACATCCCGGAGTACAAGGCCGCGATCGGCGAGGAGGCCCTCGCAAAGTACCACGCTCGCATGCTCGTGCACGCCAAGAAGGTCGGCGAGGAAACCACGCAGCGCACGGTCACCGGGACGGTGCTGGACATCAGCGTCATCAAGTCGCGGGTTCCGGCTGTCAAGGAGAAGTTCGGGGCCGTGTCGGCGGAGTACATCGCGGCGCTCCTGCAAACCAACCTATGGGGGCTTCGCGCCGAGCTAGGCACCGTCAAGGTCATCAATCGCGAGTCGCAAGCGAGAACCTACCCCAACTACTATCTGCGCCCCAAAGGCAAGCTCGTCGTGCGAAAGTTCAAGACCATGCAACAGTTTCCCGACAAGCCGTACACATTCCCTCTTAACGAGTCCCTCAAGCGACAAGTCGAGGCCTCGTTGGTCGCTCGCCCGCGAGCTTTTCTGCTCATGAGGAAGAGCGTCGACAACACGGGCGCGATCCTGAAGAAGGGGCTCGGCGTCGCCGTCAACGACATACGTCACTCGAGGATCTCGGACATGCTCAAGACCGAAGACCCGAATAACTACTCGTTGGCCAAGGTGCAAAGAGTCGCGGATTGCCATCGACATTCGTTGGCGACGACGCTCAGCTATTGGCGAGACACCGTGATCCCCACGGAGGATACCGATGTCTAGAGAGCGGCGCGACGCTCATAGGTACACAGTCGTTAGTCCCTCCGAGACCGCCCTCCCAATAACGACCTCTTTTGAGTGCCCGGAAGAGGTACTGAGAGTACACACGGCGGCGATCGAGACTAGAGGGGTGCCGTTGTACCCGTCCGCGTACATGAGCGTGAATGTGGCCGGGGTGTACCCCCTGTAAATCGATGTGAACATTCCTCCGGAATCCGATACCCCCCTGGTCGAGGTTGAGGGTATCACGGCGTGGTCAGCCATCCCGACGCCCGTGTCCAGATTCTCCGCCATGAAAACCACTTTTATAGCCGGCGCGGTGTTGCTTACGATCTCACCTTCAACGCGTGTGACTTCCCGACGAAATGAACAGAAGATCGGTGATACGGTTACATTCACTCGGTCGACGTATGTTTGGTAAGAGAGATTCACCCTAGTCGTGGCGGTCGAGAGAGTTCCTGTCTCGAAAGGCGCAAAATCGAACGTCGCGGAGTCCACGTACGCCTTGTTTGCGGCGTCGGCGCTGTCGGTAGGGGCGGCGACGTCCACTATCGCTTTGCCTTTCGCGTCCACGCCCTCAAACGCGTTGATCGGGGCAAGGTACGCGTTGACGCCGTACGCGTGGAGAGTCCCCCATCTCGAGCTCGTGGTTCCGAGATCGTAAACGTAGTTCAGAGCTGGGATGAAAGTTTCCGACGATATGTTGTACCCGACCTCGTCTTTGAACATCGCGGGCTTTGTCTTGCCGCCGATATTGTCCCAATCGATCCCTGTCCCTGTCCCGGTCGTGATATTAGCAATCGCGGTATCGACATACGATTTGTTGACGACATCGGTGCCGGTGTCCGGAGCCCCGACCTGCGTGATTTTATTCCCGTTCAACGACATGACGCCCGTGACGTTGAACAGCGGCGTCTCCAAAGAGCCTATTGACGCGCCGCCGCTAATCGTCGCAAACTGCGCGTATATGTCGCGCCACTCGTCGCCAGCCTTCCCGAGATCGAACTTTTGGTTTCCGTCCGGAAAGAGATTACCATCGACCTCGGACCCGTCGGGGTGGTACTTGAGGCGACAAACGTCGTTGCCGCTCGAATCGACGAATCGGATATCGTTGCCGATCTTGATGTCGTCCTCAACCTCGATGTCGGTGGCGTACACGTGTTTCCACGCAAGATCCGATTTCCCCAAATCAAGGGAGTCGTGGGTTTTGGGTACGATGCTTTTCGAGAACTCGATGGATTCTATCGACTTTACATATGATATGCTTGCGTTGGTTACTAGCTCGCCTAGGACAAGTCGGTTTTCGGCACGGACATAGTAGGCGTGGATATCTGAGGCCCAAATTTCGGTCCATCGCAAATCGTCGTTGTTGGATTCGGTCGTATAGTCATAGTAGGTTCGAAGTGTTAATATCGCGTACTCATCTAGCGTACGAGCGTATTCGTAGTTTGGGATTATGTAAAACTCTCCGAATTCTTCTACTACCTTCATAAATTTAGCCGGCTCGTACTCGGGGTGGTCGTGGTTGCCCCCGCCCGCGACTGCCGTGTCGACATACCCCTTGGTCGCGGCCTCGTTACTCAGCTCGGGCGACCGAGGAAGGAGCAAGGGGCGGCTCACCGACATGAGGTTCGAGGCCGTGCTGTACGTGAATCTCGCATGGTTGGTGATTTCGCCAATATGGATATCCGTCGCAAACCGACCGCTCATGGCGTACGCAAATTTCCATCGCAGTCCATCTTGGCCCAAGCAAGTTATACACGTCGTTGGTGGTAGGCGTTATGCTGTCGATAGCGACGATGTCGTAATTCTCGGAGGTTGTTGGGTACATCTGGGGACCGACATTTTGCGTGTATATGAACTTGTCGGTCCAAAGCGGGCGGCCGGACAGCGAGGCCCAATCGGCATCGGCTCCAAAATCTTGCGAAGAAACCCATGCCTCCGTCGCATAGCCGACTAGCGAAGGGATCGTTGGCGTGTTTGTAAGGTCGTTGTAGCTCTCGCTGAAAAATGTTGGCTTGTTCAACACATCCGACCACTCAACACTGTCCGCGGTAAGCACGAGATCGTTTGCGAAGCCGCTAAGAGGTATTGCGCTTTGCGAAGTGGCCACCCACGAAGGCAAACTCGCCGCCTCGGTGATGAACCCTTGCAATGACACCCACGATTCGGTAGCATAGCCGGCTAGCGAAGGGATCGTCGGCGTGTTTGTAAGGTCGTTGTAGCTCCCGCTGAAAAAATGTTGGCTTGTTCAACACATTCGCCCATTCAACATTGTCCGCGGTGAGCGCGAGATCGTTTGCGAAGCCGCTAAGAGGTATTGCGCTTTGCGAAGAGGCGACCCACGAAGGCAACACGGCGTCTGCGCCATCGGCGCCATCGGCGCCCGCCGGGCCTTGTGGGCCCGTGAAGTCGACGTCGAGATTGAAGCCGGAAATGCTTACATCACCTTGAAGGTCCGTTATCCACTGAGGGGTCGCCGCGGCGTCCCCTTCGAGGAGGACACGACGTGTCGAACCACCTTCGTCGATGCCGTAGATGTTGCCCGCGAAGAGGTTTGTGAAGTGCCCCTCCAAGAACGGATAAGTCAGATTTCCCACGCGAGCAAGGGGCGGGAATCCCGGATTAATATCGCGTGGCAGAAGGTCGCCGTTAATGATGATACCGTCGGCGTTTTCCACTTCGTTGATCTGAGCGAGGGTGACGATTGTGGGGTGTTCGGCGGGCGCGGCGAGGGATAGCGCATATTCGATAACATCGTCGAGGTTGAAATCGCCTTCCGCGCCTTGAAAGTGTGTAGATTTTAGATTTGAGGTGTCCGAAAGAGTTAGCCCCTCGGCGTACACTTCGCGCCATGGATTCGTCGCTTCGCCGATGTCGAAGAGAGGCCCAAGGGGGTTGCGAAGTGTCCCGTACACGTCAATTCTGCCACCATTTCCCGCGTGCGCTCCTATCGCGAAAGGCTCGACGAGGTCCACGATAAATCGCGACTTCTCGCTTTGAGGGATATACGACGAGGTATCGATAGCCGCTAGCCTTTTGCTAAGCGTTGCAAAGTTCGATTCGGCGGTTTCGCAGCACTCGTGAGCGAAGTTCGATAGAGCGACGATATCGTCCTCGAGCGACGATAGCGCATCCGCGGCGGCGGCGGCGTTGGAGAGGCCTCCCGCGGCTATCTCCAGTTCCGCCATGTTTGAGTCGGTAGCGGCGAGGCCGGTTTGCAAGATCTCCGTGTCGACATCGTGTTTTGCCTCGAGCTCTGCAATACTATTGTTCACCTCGCTCAGATCCACGGCGATTCCTCGTTTCATTGGCAGATTGCGAGGCCGCAGAGTCTGTCGCTGACGACCCAACATTATCGTTCGCTTTATCCATTAGCAGAGAGACTCGGTAATCAATATCGTAGTCTACTATTGGCTTTAGGCTAACCGCGATTTGGAGCGTGAGGGTGTACGGAGCTCCATGGAGCTGGAGTTGTCGTTGATCATCGTCTGTCAAGTAAATCGCAATCATCCCGACGTTTCTGTCCGCGATGGGGAACGTCGTGAGCTGAAATGTTCGACAACGTTAAAGTTCTCGCGAATTGCAACCTTACCGATAACGTTACTCGGTGATTTTGTGACAACATCCCGGTTTTGCGTGCTGAGGTTGGAGCGGATGTGAACCGCGGACGTGCCTGCGAGATTGACTCCGTATGTCGCGATCATGGTCCCATCGACGCTAGTGTCGCCTTCGCGCACCCCCAGCAACCTTTGGCACGTGGTTTGCGGCCCGATCGTCACATCGCGGCCGGGAGTCTCCGTCGTGAGGGCGATGCGATTTGTTGGTTCGAGGTACTCCGCGACAAAGCCGTCGACGAGTTCCTCGTTCAAGATTTCTAGCACCTCCTCAATACTCCGGTTTCCCTCGCGGATCGCGATGTTCACAATTTCGTCGTTGAATATGAGTTGCAATAAGTTGTTCTGCGAATTTATGACGTAGTAGCTCAAGGGTATCGAAGCCGTCGTGACTGCGAGCAAGAACTCGTGTTTGCGAGACGGTAGAGTGAGCGATGGGTTCAGGTAGAAGAGGCAGCCGTTCTCGCCAAATCGTGCATCGGCGTAGTCCGAGGACAGGTGGACCGCGAAACTGGACATTTTATTCGTAACGGGAGTTTAAATACTATATGGCAAAACCTCGTGCTACTAAGAAGACGAAGAAGACTGGCGGGATGGCTCTAGCAACGGCCCGGGCGACCGTGCCAAAGGGCGGCGCGGCCGTGATTCGCCCATCGAGCTTCTTATCCCTCCCAACCTCGATGAAAATCGAGAACAGAGCCCCCGCATTGGCCCGTGCAATTCATACGAAATGAGTTACAAGGCGTTTGTGGACGGCGGCATGTACATGCAGATGAAACTCTTCACAATGTAACGTTTCAAAATCCAGATTTCTTCCCTCATCCTCCAATATTCGGCACCGTACGCCGTTGTGATTTCCTCGCCTTTCTTTATGTTTCGCACTGCTACCGCCACGGGTATTTTTGACATTGTTGCAAGTGCGCAGTTGGCGTCACCCATGGCATAGTTTTCGGCGTCGTTGCAAGCATCGTTGATGATGTGCGCGAGAGCTCGCGGATGTCGGATCGCCGGTAAGGCGCTCACTTGTATACCGTTGGGAGCTGTCAACGAGAAGGAGTAGTCCGCGACGGCGTCTGCCGTGCGCAAAGCCTCCACTATGATGTTGATTTTCTTGCCACTCGCCGTCGTGTTGTGTAACATGCCCGACTTTAAGTCTCGTATGTAATGCACGGGGTACAACGTCACAATTGCTCCATTGGGGATGTCTTGCGCGGCGAAAACGCCATCTCCGTGGATTGCGCTAGGCGCCACATAGATGCTTTCGGGTGGCGCAACATCTTGTTTGTTTCGCCGCAATATGTGCTCCGCGTCTTCATAGCTCATTTTTGAGTACACTTGTATACACGCCAATGCTTTCTCATGAGATAGGCCGGAGAAACTCATGTCTTCCAATATCGCATTGTATTGCTTGCGTTCGCCTCGTGGTAGCTTGGTAAGCAATTCCTGAGAAATCATCGTTGGCTTGTGGTGGATATTGTGCGTTGGTCAATGCCCACTTCGCCAACTCCCTCGTGTTAAGTCGGGTGAGATAGGGCGACCGCGCGCACCGCCGCCGGAGGCATTTGTCACCGTTGTGTGTACCAGTTTTGTGTACCAGTTTTGATATTGCGAAACAACACCGAATGGCTCGGAACGACGTGGAAATGCACGCGAATGTGTAGCGGGACCTCTCGGAGGGGTGTGTACCAGTTTGAGGTCGACACTACGGCTCCATGGAAGGCTGAAGAGTTTTTTAAAAAATACTCAAAGGCTCTCTATAGAGTCCTAACTGTGAAATAAAAGTGGTACACTGGTACACACAGCTGGAAAAGTGAGGGAATCCCCACGGAATCACGCAGGATCCACGTGAAACGTGTGTACCACTTCCGGCCTCAAAACTGGTACACAAACTGGTACACATCCCTCAAAACTGGTACACAATCCCTCTACGGGTCTTTGCTCTCGTCGTACTCCTCGATGAAACCGCAAGCGGCTGGCGACGCAAACTTGACACCAAACGCAACGTCACGCAACGGCGCGCTATCTCTCCCGGCGGCGTGCGGTCGCCTTCGCTCGTGGATGCGGATGCCGTTCTGTCGGAGAAAGTCGCGGAAATTGTTCTTCCTCAGCCGCTTGCTCTTGGGGATGTCCGAGTCGTCGATCTTCTTAACGCCTTTGGCCATTGCAATGTAGTCGTTGATGCGGCCGAGCTGCACGTAGTCGTCATCGGCGCCGGTGATCTTGAAATGCTCTTCGAAGAAGTCCGCCATGACATTATCGTCGCGGACGAGAGAGCGCCGGAAGTCGGTGAGGGAAGCGGGCGGGTGGTTGAGCTTGTACCGATCGTCCATGAACGAGACGAAAAAGTCAAACGCGGCGCACTTGGCGGCTTCAATCTTGCTGTCGATCTGAAGGTCGGCCTCGTAGGCGACATCGTACTTGGCGCACTCGTCGCTGAACCGCTGCTCGGACCATTCGGGGTCGCGGTTGATGAACTTGGTGCCAAACTTGAACATGATGAATCGCTCGTAGAAAACCACGTCGTTGTTCATCATCGGCATGTTCCCCTCGTTGAAGCTCATGACGAACCCCGCTTTGTTCTGGAAGCGGAAGTGCTTGCCGGTGTTGAAGCCGCGGCCGCCGATGCACCCCGACGCGGCGCCGCCGGTCCACTCTTTGATCGTGGACGTGTCGAGGCGCATGCTGGGGTCCATCTCGTCGGCCACGATACCGAATTTCCCTTGCATCTCCTGCAGCCCCCCGTCGTGACCGTTCTTGCTGTTGCCCGAATCCTTCTGCAGCAGCTTCTTCGCCGAGTTGCCACTAACGGCTAGGTCCCCGAGCACACAGTTGATCATGCGTATCTTCTTGGACTTCCCGGTGTTGCCGTCGCTCTTGTCCGAGAACATGGCGCCTTTCTTGATCTCCTTCAGGGGGTGCAGGAGGAAAGCGACAAATGTGCATAGCATGGCGCGCTCCTCCTCGTCGGGCATGACCATGGAGACGAACCGTTTCACAAAGTCTTGGCTCTGCCCCGGCACGTAGTCGTACCCCGTCGTCATTGATACGTAATCGTCGGGCCTCAGATCCCGGAACGCGCCGATTTCAAAGTCCCAGCACCCGTTTCGGAAGGGGAAGACTGTCAACGAGGTGTCCAAGCGATCGGAAAACCTGTCTTCTAGACAGTGCTCCTTGACGACGAACCCCACGATCTTGCTGAAATCGCCCCAAAGCGTCCCCGCGTTCTCGCCCATGTCCTCGCAGCACGATTTGCCCGCGCCAATGAATAGCTTATCCACGCTCCCGGAGCTCACCTCCGACCATATCCCGGCATCAAAGCGGTAGTACTTCTTCGCCAAGGCGTCGTACTTCAGGGTCCCGAGAACTTTGCGGTTCCGCTGCCACACGAAATCGGCGAAGTCGGAGAGCGTACCCAACTTTGGTTTTTCAATATGCGTCTCCAAGGCCATCTCGAGGAAGCCGTCGTCGGCGTCCAGCGGGATCGCCTTCATCTTGAAAAGGATGTGCGGTAGCCCCAGCTTCTCGCGGACGTATTCCGTCAGCTCGTCGCAGTTGATAGTGCAGTCGCTTCGCAAGAGCATTCCGTCGTGAATCAGCGACGTGACGTCGAGACCCGCCTCCAACAAGAATTCACGGGCGGTCAGGGTGATCTTGGTCTCGATCGTGCTCAGAATGTAGAAGGATTGCGTCAGAGGCACCTTCCACCCGGCCTTCCCCTTGCGCTTTGCCTCTCGCTCCCCGACAACCATGATATTGGCAAACGCCGGCTCGGAGCACACCCTCGAGACGCCGCTCTTCAGCGCGGAATCAAACTTGTACACGAAATCCGGCGGCGGCCCGGCGATGGCGTTGCGGTCCATCCACCCCTTCACCGTGCTGCCAAACGTGCACGGGTTGAACAGGTCCTTAACCACGTCGCGTGTGACGCCGCACTTCGCCTGGATTTCGCCAAACACCTCGTCGGCTCGCTCCACGAAGTCAACCAACACGGGGTCGGCGTAGAGCGATGCGAGGATGCGTACATAGGCCATGTTCTGATCGACCTCGGCGTACTGCCCGTCAATCACGGCGCGCCGGACCTGCTTTTTCATGTTCTGGTAGCAATGGTAATGATTTCTGGGGTAGAAGCGGCTTGCAACGACCTTGCGATTTTTCACCGTGTACTCTTTCTGCTTGTACACGATCATCGCGCTGTTTCGCCCGCTTGACTTTCGGCACCGCTCGCTCACCCGCCGTGCGTGCTGAATGACATCGGGGTCCACTTTCGACTCGGCGGACTGATCGGCCACGATTTTGAGATAGTGTGGTGCAAAGTACTCTTCCTCGAGAGTGATGCATTCGGGGAACCCGGTCACAAGGTGGCTGAACGTTTTTGACGACATGGTTGGGTTGGCTATAGCAGAGATTTTTCTTACAGAGGGCTATCCGCGGCCGCCGCCTTAAGCCGAGCAACAGTGCGGCGGTATCGCTCGCGCTGGATCTCGCGGACGTGCTCCGCGTTGGCGCGGTAATACTGCCTATGATACTCGCGCACGCGCTCGCGGTTCGCCTTATCATACTCCGCGCGGTACTCGCGGATACGCTCCCGGTTATTGTCGCGCCATTTCTTCTTCGAGATCTTAATTCGCTCCGCGCGCTCCTCGTCGCTGAAAACGCGGTGCCGTCCCATCTTGCGCGCGGCGTTCCTTTTATCTAGCGTCCGTTTTTTATCTGCACTTGCGTGACACACTTAAGTGGAGCGACCGCGGAGCGCGGCGAGAGCCTGCAGAATGCCTTCGTCCGTCTCAGTCACCGTCTCCTTCAGCGATTCCGGCGCCGACGACACCGCGGCCTCCGCGGGCTCCGCGTCGTCGCGCCGCGCTCGGTTGTGTCCGCGCTGCGTTCGCGTGACTATCTATACGTCCAGCTACTGTCGTCGGTGCCGCGAGGATATTCTTCGCGAGGTAGATCAAATGCCCGCGAGGTGCCAAGTCTGTCGCAAGCGCGAGGTCAAAGGCGACTACGCGATGTGCTTCCCGTGTTATCGCAAGCGCGAAGCCGAGAAGACAAACTCGTGCAAGTGCGGCGCGAAGATCCGCGCGGACTACTTTGAGTGTTTTCCGTGCAACAAGGAGCGAAAGAAGCACCAAGCGAGCAGCAGCGACGTTCGCCCATCTGATGCAAACGATTTTCCCTTCATTATCGTAAAACATGAGTAGCACTCGCGAAACGTCCCTCGGGCGGGCGATGACTCCCGCGGAACGTTGTTATCTCAGCCAAGCGTTCCTGGATATCGCTAGCTTTGACTATAGGTATCAGCCGAAATTTGATCGCGAGTACTTTCGCGCGAAGTACCCGGGCTTCGGCGATGATGTAATCGATATCCTTGTCCTCTACGAGCGCGGGATCCGATTCAAAGAATTCAAGGCGCTCCTGAAAAAGGGGCGCATCCCAAAGCCGGCGCCGGCACTCGTCGAGATCAAGCGCTATGAGGAGGGCTATTCGCCGTTCGAGGGCGGATTCGAAAGGATGAGTTCCTAGTTAGCTGCGACAACGGACTTCGCGGCGACAACGGACTTCGCGGCGACAACGGACTTCGCGGCGACAACGGACTTCGCGGCGACAACGGACTTCGCGGCGACAACGGACTTCGCGGCGACAACGGACTTCGCGGCGACAACGGACTTCGCGGCGACAACGGGCTTCGCGGCGAGAACGGACTTCGCGGCGACAACGGACTTCGCGGCGACAACGGACTTCGCGGCGACAACGGACTTCGCGGCGACAACGGACTTCGCGGCGAGAATGGACTTCGCGGCGACAACGGACTTCGCGGCAACAACGGACTTCGCGGCGAGAACGGACTTCGCGGCGAGAAATGGACTTCGCGCGGTGCGTTTGAGAGTCTCGCGCGGTGCGTTTGAGAGTCTCGGTGCGTTTGAGAGTCTCGGTGTGTTCTGCCTAAGTACTGCACCGAGTCACGCGCTCTTCGGCTCAAGGACCGAGCGAGCCCGGCGGCGCGGCGAGAGAGCGGGCGAGAGAGAGAGAACACCGCGATGATTTGGCGGCGGCAAAAAGTGAGCCGCGCGGGGGGGTCCCGGTGGGATTGCTTATCATCCTCCTGTGTGACCCCCCCGCGTGGCTCACTTTTTGGGGCGTGTGGAACGCGCGCACTTCCATAAAAGCCGCGCGGGGAGCTAGGTGCATCATCATTTCCACCACACCCACACCAAAATACTCGCTACAATACCCCAACCGCTTTGACCAATCACCATGGCGTGCGCGAAGGCCGATGAGCTCCCCGAGAAGATTCAGCGCGAGCTTGCACAATACGTCGAGCGGTTCAACGAATGGAAGAAGATGTGCAGTGTGATGAATCGTCTTGATAAGGTGTTGAAGGAGTACATGATCGGGAACAACATTGATTTCATCGAAGACGAAGGCGTGCGGTTGTCCATGGCGCACCCAACTCGTTGGATGCTTGATCAGTCGCTCATTGTCGACATCGATCAATACAAGGTGAAGAAGACGATCAACGTTCTGACGGTAAATGTAGACGAAGATCAAGTGGGCGCGAAGCGCATGCGTGAGGAACAGCAATCTGTTAATAGCGAAGCATAGCAACCGCCTCCAATGTAATCGCATCCAAATGTAATCGTTTCCAAGCTGATATAATCGTTCCCAAGCTGACATAATCGTTCCCAAGCTGATATAATCGTTCCCAAGCTGATATGCAACGAATCGTCGCGATTTGCAAAACTCAAATCGTTTTGATTTTTAATTTTTATATTTATTTTAATTTCATAGCATATACATAGCAAATACATAGCATATACACAGCCGTAAATATATATATATATATATATATATGTATGTATGTACGGGATGATATTCCTTGAATCGTATTCCGGTATGCATACTAGTATAGAACTATTTACGTAATACGAAAAATACGAAATACCACGAAATACTTCCACGAAACTAGTTACTGTAGCACGATTATCGCGACTGGGTCTACTATTATACAGTACGATTTACAAAAACAAGCTCGTTTGTACGGGATCCTGTATTCTGGCTATGTTTGATCCAACAGCTCGGTCAATTTTTGACTCATGGTTTGATATTAGGCACCCCAGTCAACGGCCCGTCCGAGAACGGTCATCCGCCGCTTCTTTTTGTCACCGCAGATCACAGTTCTCCACCGGCCCCACTTGCCCAACCCCGCAGCATGGCGGCGGTCGAAAACAATAAAACATGGCCTCCTCTTCATGATCCGGCGTGTCAGACACCACAGTTACAATACCGTTGTGTACGTGCCGCAACGGGTACTCGTGTGATTGCGACGCGCGTGCCAGCGATCGTAAGGAAGTGAAGAAAAGGAAGTACACCTTGGGCAAGGACTCCGATGAGGTCACCGACCGCGAGACTGGCAAGGGCTCGTCTCTTATCAGCAGGCACACCTCTCGGGACAAAATCCGCCTCATGCTCGCCAAGGAGGCTAGCGAGCAGTCGCCGTGCTGTTCGAGGAAGTGCGTGCACAAGCTGTACACGCAGTGCGGAGAGGCTCTCGTTGATGCCGTGATGGACCGTTCGTTGACCGTATACTCTAGCGATCAGAACCGCTCCTTTGACCGGCTAGCTCAGGTTCTCAGGGGCGGCTACGACTCGCCATCCGACAGGTTCGATTACATGTTTGATAACGGCGGTTACTTGCTCTCTTTGGATCATCGAGGGTCCATCTACACGTGCGGCCGTGCATGGGAAGTCTTGCATTAGGTCCGAAAACGTAGACGTCTTCTCATCCAGCGTTCAGTGGTGGATAACGAACCCACGTACATTATGTAGCACAAGCAGTACGAGAGCAAACATGCCGGGCCGAAGGAGCACGTGCGCATATTCCTCGAGCACATCTTCTCCGATGAGCTTGGTCATTTCGAGATCATGCCTTTCCACGACGGCAACGACGAGACCTTCAAGAAGCACATGCCTCTATGGATCACAAAGATTTGCGTCCACTACTATTACAAGTCGTGGGCTGCTGAGGACGACAACGCGATTCTCCTTGGCGAGGCCCATTTTGTCCCACTGATGACCTAACGATTTCGTCCGACTGATGACAAAACTATTTCGTTTCGCTGATGACATTACTATTTTTCCCGCTGATGACATAACGATTTCGTCCCACTGATGACAGAACTATTACATCCCGCTACTGGCAGAACGATTTTGTCCCGATGATGACAGAACAATTTCGTCTAGCTAGACAGAACTATTTCGTCCCGCTGATGACAGAACTATCTCGTCCCGCTCACAACAAAACGATTTAGTCTCGCTGATGACGGAACTATTTCATCCCACTGCTGATGGAATTATTTTAGTCCAGTTGTTGACCGAACTACTTTGTCCCGTTGATGAAATAATTATTTCGTTCAGCTGGAACGGACTTTTTTACCGTTGATGTCAGACGTCTTTTGGTCCCGCTGTAGACCGAACTACTTTGTCCCGCTGATGACGAAAGTAATTTTGCCCCCCAGTAGACCGAACTTCTTGTCTCGCCGATTTTGAGACCTACTTTTGTCCATCTGTTGGCAGGCCGATTCTATCCCGCGAATTGCTCATTATCGATTTGTCCGCCTTACATCGATTCTCCACTCCTGTCTTCTCCGACCGATTATTATCGGGTTGGGCTCATGACGATTTATCCCGCTATCGATAGGCATTTCCCTATTTCGACAGAGAATGTCGCTATGCAACCCTTTGAAACTACCTGGCACTATGTAGATTTGGCTGCCGAGAGCGAAGTGAAGCTCGCGTCGTTGGACACTTTCCGCAGGACTTGGAAGAGTTCCCGAATATCACCACGCCAAAGGTGAAGCGATTCAGTAGCCATTGCCCCATTTGCGCGGCGGGCAAAACCCTCAGAGACCATGCTTGTGAGATTTGCACAAAGGACATGTGGTAATAAGCACGTGGTAATACAGCCAGCTTGACTATTTCTAGCTGGGAGGAGATTGCCATTGTGGTGATTGTCCGGGACCCAATGTCGCGCTTTGTTTGCGGATGGCAAGAAATCACAGGGCACATGGCAGGCGGAATCTCTGCCATTAGGCTGAGCGGACTTGAGTGGATGCCCAAAGAGATGGCACTCCACCAAGCCTCTTCTCATTTGCAAAACTGCAGGTGGATGCTACCTTCCCTCTTGCGGAAGTCCGAAATGCATTTACCCCAACTATTAACGAATAAGGCGGCAGGAGATGAAGACTACGCGGCAAACCCCTGCCTGTTGCTGCGGACACGTTTCCCTAAACTGTCCATGTCTGAGATGGTGCTGCAAAATCACTACATACACCATTTTCCATCCTACATTTGTATTGAATTGCGGCTAGATGGCAGCATGCCAGCGCGTCAATAGCAGCCTTTGCTCGCACTGAGATGATTGGAACCGCCTGTGGTGTGGCGCATTCAGAACCTCCGCTCCCCGGAGGCGTTACATCACTTTATGAACTCATATTTGGATCTCACCAGGAGCCACGGGTCCTCGTTCGCGTGGTTTTGGGACAGCCACGTCTCGCCCCAGCTTCTGAAACTTGGTGTCTGCTCGCCCCAGAACTATAGCGCGCCAGGTCGTGATGTTTGAGTCATTCCAGGAGGACTCGGCGGACGTTCTGATGTGTCATGCGGGGGAACTGAAGAGGGGGTGGCGCATTGTTGGAGTTCCTGAGGAACCCGCCTAACACACGCCCGGCTGGCCATAAGGCAATAATGCATCGAGATACCAAAGCCCTACGCCACACGGATACTTGCTTTGCAGAGCTGTGGGACGACGCGAGCCCCATCATGGCGGCAGACTACGCGTGCACTGGATACAGCTAGACTGCATGAGTTCTTGCTGCGTGCCGGTGGCTAATCCTGTAACCCGTTTGCTGCTATTGCCAATGGTATAATCGGACTTCACTATGATTGCTGTCGCTGCAACCGTCTTGGGTGGCTTTTATCAGCCAGGCAATGTCTGCTCAGTGGCGTGCAGCCTCAGCTGCATCACAGCGACAAATCAAAAGGCCGTGATCGCATGTATCGCATTGTTGCCACCCAAAAGGGCACATGTCTAAACAATATCGAACGCCAGTTGGCCGCTCATCCGCCGCTAGTTTGCCACCTCCATCCCGCTGCTCTGCCTCTGTTTGTTGACACAAAAATCGGGTTCCGCGCCATGCATGGCTTGACTCCCAGCGCCATTTCATCCAACGCACCCCTCCTCTTCAATGTGCTTGCATGATACGTTTCGGAATGCCTTCACTATCCACAGCCACTGCTCAGAGCCGCTGGACCAAGGCGCCGTGTCCCACCACACAAGCATCACGTGCAATCACCCCCCCCCCCCCCCCCGAGGCACATATGTCAGCATCATATTTGGTATTGAAACGCCCATGCCGGCGCAGACACTTCGCTGGCGCGTGTTGGAGCGCCGTTCATCCCCTGGCAGACTTTCTAATGTGCAGGAACACCCCGCACTTGCGCCAGTATTGATTTCGCACACAAGCAGGGTCAAACGGGATGGGTGAGATTGACACGTGGACCAATACACCGCACCGCACCGCATGGCAGTGGTGTGGGTGAGTTTACACGGCATCCAAGGCCATGCCGGAGAAAGCATCAGCAATCAGCATATTGACGTTCCTCGTGCATTGGCTGGGGCATGCCACAGTTGCCCAGCAGAAGACCTGCCATAGAGCGGCAACGCAGCATCTTCACTGGCAAGCAGGGGCCGTACCGCCCTGTGTCAGTCAGCTTAGCTACAGCCTAGAGGGATGGTGCTGGTTGGATGGGCCGTAGGGTTCAGGGGATGGGTGGACCCGAGGGTGAGGGCGCACGCCTCCGGGGAGAGTCGGAGCCTGGAAGACCACGCCTACTCGCCGCAGCCTCAGTATGCAGCAGCCCCTCATGTCAGCCCGGTCATGAATTCTGCGGACGGGTCCCAGCCGCTTCCCTGCTGCTTCCCAGCAGTCCCATGCAGCAAATGTTGCCGACGCATCGACGCACTCGAGGTAGGTGTCCAAGCAGCTGGGACTCTTCGCGCAGCGTGGCGAGTCCGCGCAGCAGCGAGGTGCCGGATGGCAAGTGCACGCAGGAACAATATGTCTGAGCTGGCAAGCACCTGCAGGCTGTATGGTCGCCCGATATTGCCGCCCAGCGAGGAATGATGCGCGTGCATTCCCTTCAGGTCTATGGACTGTGTCCACTGGGTACAAGTTGCTTTAAATTCACCGCCCTTGATGTGGGACGATTTGCGCAGGCTCAAGAGACAATCAGTTGGTATGTGTTAATTGCATTACAGCTATCCTTCATTCCTACAATCTACCAGTCCTGTAACTTCTTGAACGGCATATTGACGCCACCGTGGCATTGCGTCAGCGGGTCACTCATGCATTGCGCCAGGTGCGGGTCCAGCGTGATGCGCCCCTCGCTGTACAGGGTGCAGGCTTCGTGGAAGAACCAGCGATTCGCGTTCCACAGCTTCTCCACCTTTCCGAATATGTTGACTGTCCACGCGGCATGAAGCAGCATCGGCACGAGCCCGCTGTCCTTGTCGTCGGGCGTGTTTCTGGGCGGCGTCCTGAACATGCCGCCACCGAGTCCTGGGTGGGGCACCACCGTCGCGGGGAGCACCTCGAGGGCGAGGGAGTGCACAATCAGGTGGTACTCCATCACCTTGACCATGACGGGCTGCTGTGCACCGATCGGCCGCTTGCTGTACCAGTACAGCCAGTCCTTGGTCAAGCGGCGCCCGTTTTCCGTCGCGCGGACAAATAAAAATCCACCATTGACAAAAAACGGTGGCTGACGATGGTTGCCGTCGTAGCTCATGGCAATGTCCACGGCTGCGTACTCTGGTATGTAGAACAGCGGCAGGGGGTTGACGTTCCACACAATATCCACATCCTGTTGCACCACGTCGTACCCCAGCTCCTCCACCAGCGAGTACAGACCGGCAAGCTTCAGCAGCATCATCATCTTGTGAATTTTATCGCCGAAAGCGCCAGCGGCGGCGCTGTCGAGGGTGACGCCGCACTCCTCCGGCCCCGAAAAGTACGTGGGCAACAGATCCTTGGTGGCCTCAAACGTCTTCATGTCGGGGGTCATCACCAGGCTCTGCTGCAGCACGCTGTCAAGCCCCATCTCGCGCAGCCCGCAGACCCAGTTTAGGAACAGCGGCAGCTGGCCGTAGTTTACCACCATCAGCACAATGGGCTCCCCGGCTGGCACATCCTTCAGCACCTCCCGCAACTTCGCGGTGCGCTTCTCCTTGTACGCTAGAAATGCGGCGCGCATAGCCAGCTTGTCCTTGGCCTCCAGTTCTTCGCCCCAGTAGTGCTCCTCATTCAAGTGAGCAGAGGCGGGGCGCGGCCAGTTTGCGATGCCGGTGGAATTGACCACGTAGCGCCTGTAGAAGTCTTCATCCATTTCAGCGTACTCATCACTGTCTTCCCTTGCCTCGATTTTCTTACCGACATGTGCGCGCAGTTTCAGCCAGTGCCGATCGGCGTCCTTCACGTGTAGCGGGTGAAAACGCAGACGTGTTGCTTCCCCCACTGGGATCTTTAGCAACAGCAGCGTCAGCAACAGCAGCGTCAGCGCCAGCAGAGTGCGCGCCCAGATTGCCATCCTCGCACTCGCAACCTGGAAAGCAGCAGTCGTGTCAGGGCGTGTCACCATTCTGCCGGAAATCGCTTAATCGGCTCGATCTGCCCGCCCCCCTCCCCCCCACCCCCGGATATATGGGCCATTCTGACACCGCCGCGACGACGGACGCGAAATGCCCAGCAGCGATCACGGTGCTCGGAACTGAACCAGAGGGGAATAAGGCCGGGACAGCCCTGGGCAAAAGGCGGGGGCGGGGGGTCGCGGGCAGTCCTCGCTTGCGGTGGTACTCAGGTGAGGTGAGGCGTACCGTATCGAGGAGAAGTATGTCGAGCACGCGCGGTAGGGCGTGCCTGTCGCAGCGGCACTTGTGCCACTGTAGTACTGCTGCGTGCGGATGTCTCCGTGACAGGTCGTTGTCTGGTCGCAGGCGCAAGAAACTGAGTGCATCAGGTAAACCTTACAGGTATACGTGTACCGTCGCTACCACTTGCCTCCTTGTGTCACCGCCCCTAGAAACTCGCGCCGGTCCCTGCAGCATGTTCGATATGGCGACGATTGGAGTTGGGTTAAAGGGAAACATTCGGGATAATTAACGGATAATAAACGAATGCTGAACGGACGATGTAGCGACGATTGCG
>VCJN01001901.1:0-20672 GCA_006384855.1 Tetraselmis striata
TCTCGGATTTGAGACCGTTTTCGGTCTTCAGAAACGAGTACCTACGAGAACCGGTGTGAAGCGTTTGAAGTCGAGGGGGTGTCGCTTGCCGTGGGCAAAACCGCACTGGTCCTAGCATCGTCACACGCATTTGTGCCCACTCTGCCTTACATGACTATGCCCACCCAAACCCACCCAACCCGCGAGCTACTATGTTTCCTCACACATCTATACGGCCATTGCACCATACAATGCTCTATGCATGTGGGCCATCATATATGTGCCAATAACATGTATTGTTGTGCATCAGTGCGTCATGCCCTTTGAGCGCGCCGCGCCAGATCGCAATACCCAATTCTTATGTTACTAGGTCATAATTCAGACCCTATCAAGCAAAAGGTTTTATAACAACCTAAAACATTCCCGGGTTCCAGCCCTAAAGCCCTACGTTTAGGTACCCTAGTATTTTTCATTTCATATTCAGCCAAAAAGGACCCCAAACTTATGTGGAGGGGTATACTACGACTACGCATCCCCGCGGAGTCTCCTGTATATACTTAGTAGGGCGGGTATAAAATATTAGTAGAAGGCCAAAGACCGATTCTGGAATGTTTCTAGAGTTCTTTGACCTTGGCCTTACGTGGCTAAACACAACACGGGTATGAGTACAACCTTGGCGGATAGAAATCCCGCCTCGGGCAGCCTACCAGAGATAGAGAGAAACACACAGACTAAATCAGAAAACTATGTAACCAGAATACAGATTGGCCATACTTTCTATATCCTTCCGCCTGCATCCTAAAGGGCCCTGAACTAAAGCTAAAGCATAGCCGAACACATCTCCTTCATGACTTGCTCCTTCGGGACTTGGCTCCGGGAAAATGCGGCTTGAGGAATTGATCGGCTTCGTCGGAGTCCGGGGGGTAGCAGTCGATGTCAGCATGCAATGCCAACTTCTTAATATAGTGCTTGTAGCCCATGTCCAGACACCTAGACTTGGATTTTTGTTGCACTCCTTGATGATCAAGGCAGTCCTTTTTGTGAGCTTGCTTGCAAGCATACTTGTTTTTCTCAATCAGCGAGCAGTTTGAGAATGGCGCGCCTTGCTCGAGTATATCAAGACTGCCGCTTTGAAACGCATCCGTAAGCTTTTCGATTGCCGTCCATTTGTCGAAGCTCCTCACGACCGCAGTCTTTAAGAGCCGCCGCTGAAGATGGCGGACCCAAATGCCCCTATAGAATAGTTATATTGATGGCAATTGTTAGGATGCAAAAGTGTAACTATATTTTCTGTCGAGTAATCGATTTCATATACCCTATTTAACGGTCATGGCACCATGTACACATGCTGTGGATGGACACATGTGCCCATCTTGTGGATGGACGCACGTTCCCATCCTGTGGATGGACGCATGTACCCATCCACAAAATGGACGCTTGTACCCATCCACAAAATGGACGCATGTACCCATCCACAGGATGGACACATGTGCCCATCCACGTTATAGACATTGTTGACATGGAAGACTCGGTGTTAATCTTAAGGAAAAATCAATTGGAAGAATATCTACGGATACATAAATAATTATGATGTAGACTAGCATATAAATGGAGTGCCATCATGCCAACGAGTCCGTCAAAAAGCAGCGGGAGGAGGGTTTCAATTGCTTGTTGACCTATGCGCACATGTGCAGCATGCATTTTGCATGATGAGATGACGAAACTGAATCTGCACAATCAAGTATGCCGACGAGTCAGAGCCCATGTATTGGCCAGGAGCAGCGTTGCGTGCGACCCAGAGCTTTGGATGGAGCGTACAATGCCCCCCCCCCGCTCCCCCCGCCCCCCGCCTTGCCCTCATACGCACCGTGTTCAGGCTCTTGTCATATGATTACATATTTTTCGAAGTGCGTGGCCAAGGGCAGTGGCAAAACTGACACGGAGCGGGCATACGGGCGGCAATTCTTAGCGGAGGCACGTATCAAGTTCATGCGTCCATGCATGTACATACCCATACATCCCTAGGCTGCCTATGTGGCGGCCAGGCTTTTGTGTGACGATGGGAGGCTGTTCGCGCAGACGAGGTGGTGGATATGAGGGCACGGGATCGGGCTGCAAGGGCGCCGCCGTGCAGCTAGGCACCTCAACCGCCCCCGCCAACTGGGCGGCCTGCGCAGAGGCGATGGATGCGCGCATATGAAGCGGGGCTCGACCCTCATGAAATCGAGTGACCCCCCCCCCCCCCCTCCCCCTCCCCCCCCCCCCCCCCCGGCCGCCCCACGCCTGGGCTACCCTCCATTTAGTCAGAATAATCTTAACGGAGGTCAAAGGTCAGAATCTTAACGCAACATGTTCCGGGTATACACACTCATGTGAACCGCCTATTGCGTACCTTGCTGCGCGTTGCCACACGGCTGCCCCGGTCGCGGCTTGTTGCCGCCCTGCTGCCCCTGGCTGCGGCGTGTTGACGCCCCGGTGCCCCTGTGACAATTATACGAGTACGATATACTGCGAGTTAGTACCTGTGTGTACTAGTACAATGTGTACCTGAGACTACGAGTATATGTACTGTATAATGCTGCCGTGTGGTAAGCGTTGTGAAGCGTTGTGCTTCGGAGCCGGATTGATACCGCCTCAATTGTTACAAGGCGCCAGCATCCTGATGTAAGGTTCACCAGTTCGAACCCCGCTGATGTCGAGAATTGAATTCTCGCAGGGGGGGGCGGAATGTAGTGTGACAATTATACGAGTACGATATACTGCGAGTTAGTACCTGTGTGTACTAGTACAATGTGTACCTGAGACTACGAGTATATGTACTGTATAATGCTGCCGTGTGGTAAGCGTTGTGTCAAAACAACAATTGTTCTATGCTGAAAAACACTGTAGCCTCTCGCCTTTGCACCACCACTGCACACCCACCTTTGTTTGTCCCTGCGGTCTCTATCCTGTTGAGACTGTCGCACCCCGGCCGCGCTAGCAAAGGAATGCGGTTGTGACATCGACGGACATGAGTCGATTCAACTCTTATCTGCGGTCGAAAATGATTTGTTATGATCGTTAATTATGATTAATGACGTAGTTGCACTACCTTGCGGGTACAACATGTAACGGAAGCGCAACTTCTAGATGAAGCCCCCCCCCCCCCCCCCCCCCCCCCCACACACACACACACACACACAACACACACACGCCTTGCTCCAAACTGTCTACACATTGTTGCCATGCTGCTGAGTTCTGGGATACACACATGCAGGTTGTGCATGAGAAGCCCGAGACACGGAGGCATGTGGTGTTCATGCACAATACATGGGACTAGCAGTGGGTGCCCACTGATGAGTACGGCAAGTATGCCATAGTGCGAGATAGGTGTGCCGAGTTTGAGCATCATGACACCCACTACGTGGATGTATGTTGGGGAAGTGCAATACTTCCTAAAGGTAACCCACACCAGCCCTGCGGTGCCGGACCTCGCCCTCGTTGTGTGCCGACTGCACGCATTTGCTGAGCGCACGGGGATAGGGTCCCCCCCCCTCGGTACTGGTGTATATGGCAGAGCAAGGCGCCCCTTCAGCCAAACATTCACCTTCGCTGTGGAGCATCACGCCTTCGCTGTCGCGCTGAAGCACATCGAGGAGAAACTGTGATGCTTCTATGATCATCCGGGCATAGCGACAGACTAGCACTTATCTCGGTTTGGCATGATGGTGGACACGGTGGTGGACAAAATATGAGTGGTGCATATATAACACAATGACACTGCACTACTAGCTGAATTTCCGTATAGCTGACACATGTAATCGATCAAACTTATGCTGCCCAGCAATTCCACCTAGCGCCCCGGCGATGCTGCCCGGCGCACCCCGCGCCCACAGCCCGAAACCTAGCCCCCTTGCGGATTTGATCAGCGTCGGCTGTGAGGTCTCCACCATCTAAATTAACGGCGGTTTAAAATCGCCATGCTAGCAGTCTGCTGGGTGAGACTGCCAGGGGAGGTGACACAGTTGGGACAGTCGGAGGGGTAAGGCTTGTCAGGCTGTTACACAATGCTAAAATTCCATCACTTTTGCTTGATGATACTCAATATTGTACTGGCTATGGACAACTAGTCCTATAGAACGCGAGGGGGGGGGGGGGGGGGGGGAGACAGCATGACGCGTCATAAGATCGCCAGGTTTGTACTAGACACACATGGTCGCCGGTACCAAATTGTGTCATGAACCCGCCGAATTATTGTGAAGGTTATGTGCTCTTGGGAGGGGCAGCTAAGCCTTGGACCACGCGCGGCTCACCTATCGAACTACGGGCTTAATTGTACACGTGTATAGTGCCTTGGAATTCTAAGCACATGCTGCTGAGTTTTCGCCGCCTCGACTAGTTAGCCTGGCATATGCATGCTAACACCAGTTGCCGTCGCTGGTTAGAAGTTGGCGGCGAGATAAACGGCGGTGGGACGGCAGCACTTGCACCAATAGTCGCCATTTCGCGTAGACCCCCAAGCTACACACGCCATGCCGCTCGAGACTGGGACGCATGTCCAAGTGGCGTTCGACGCTCTACCTTGTCGTTGTCAGGTCCATATGGCGTAGGGCGCACCCATTATAGTAGGGGGCTACTGAGGCAATTGTGTTGACTGGGGTCGTGGCTGGGCGCAATGGCGCCTGGACGATTGTATATTTTCATGTCCTCCACAGTTTTCGGGGCTGCCATACGGATGCGAGTCGGATGGTCTTGTAATGTGATTGCCCACCAAACCACCCTGTAACTTTTGTGACTTGCTCAGGGTGACCGTGTCGAGTGGATGGTTCGACCGTCTAGAAAACATCGGCGGGCAACTGTGCACGTGGACAATTGACGATCCCTCAGGGGCGACCGCGAGATGCGGACCATCGACCTTGTGCCGCCACATGTACCTTCACCGTGATCCAAACGACTAGTAAAATAGATTGACGCCCACAGCTCGCCTATGGCGCGCCCCACAACAAATACCTTACAATAAGTGTTGATCTCGGCGGGCATGCCGCGGTTGGCCCATCTTGCTCTCGCGCGGGTGCCTGGCAATAGGGTGCCGAGAGGATCTGGCAACCACACCAAATCGAGACCGGTGGGTTGTCAGTTTGCGGTTTGAGTTACGGTGAAAAACTCAGACGTTTGGGAGTTATTCGAAGGGGTTGAGGAGTGACTATGTACACGTGTACAATTGCTGCCCGATGTACGATAGTCAAAGTCCTTTGACGGACCCATTCATGTGCATGGGGCGCCAAACACTACCGGGCAGTTGTTAGCGGCCCATTTCCCGAATGTTCGCCCACACGTTCTCATGTAGATCGTCCCACGGGCAGTACATCACCTCGTGGGGTATGGGCGCGCGGGGCGGAGATTCCCCCCCACCGGATCGGCGGGTTCGGGTCATGGGGCTGCCCGTTTCGCCACGGGCCGTGGCTTCACGTCCGGGGCTGCATCTATATCGAGCGCGCGCAGTTGTACAGTACTGCTGATGTTATCTACCCCACCGTCGGCAGCCCCGACGTAGTCAATCGATTGTCTCAATGTTTGGGCCTATTGTGCAACGCGTACCGCCGAATTAAAAGCTCATTGCGGGACCCTGCCCCGTCAAGGGGTAGTTACGGGCGAATTACGAACATGGAGCACGTATGTGTCATTCGGCGACACATGTATCCTAATTTACACGCTAATTTCGGTCGTCATACGGGGTATATGGCTCAGGATTTTACACAATTACGCGGGTATTACGTTGTTATGGATACGCAGCAACCCGGGTGCTCGTAAAAGTAAATGTAAAGTTCGCCCCGGGACATCGGCCAAAGCCGCCCCAATACTCGACCTCCTGCTCCAACTGCAGTCGTAGGTCTGGCAGAGCCCGAACACCATTGCCTCATTCGAACCCCGAAGGGCTACTGCATCAACCGGGGAAACCCAGGACACGCCGGGACGATATTGCCGAAAATAAATCGGTCAGGAATCGAACCCGGGACCTTTCGCGTACGAGACGACCGCTCAACCGAGCGGACAAGGGATGTACCTTGTTAAGGATTGCTGGTACATTACGAGTATAGGTACTCGTAATTCGGACAGACGGCCTAGGCGACCGGGGACCAGCCAGCCTATCCGCGCGTTGGCCCATTTTCAGGTCCTCATTCAAGTCGCGACGTACCCCGGTAGTGAATCACTGCGTCTTTGCTACGAGATGAGACAATACCGGTACGAGTATGCAGTGACGACTAAGCTTTCACGGCCCGGCCGGTCTCGAGCTGCCGACTTACACACTCGTAGTCACTCGCTCTACCACTTAGCGCCTTGGTCAGCAAAAGTTCTCGGGTCAGATGCATGCTCGATCCGAACATAACATAACATGGAATTTATCCAAACGGGGATTAAGGCTTGCCGGTATTACGGGTACATGTACTCTTAATCCGGACAGACGGCCTAGGCGAACTGGGACTAGCTAGATAGCCTATCCGCGCGTTGGCCCATTTTTCCGGGTGCTCGTACTGCTACGACCTGCGCTATAAAATAGCGCAGCGCGAGTCGTCCAGGCGCGGCGCAGGACTTGGCTTTTCCCGAAAGCAGCTGCGCGCCTACCTGACGCATACTCGCACTCCCACCAGACAGTACAATAGTTGCCCGTTCCCCAGCGCCCTCCATCATGGCCAAGCACGCCAAGCTACTTCCATGTACCCCCCCAAGGCGAAGCTTTGAGGCCTCAAGGCATGACCATACAACTCGGCGATCATTGCAGCAAGGACCGCATCCATGCAAACATGCGGCAAGCACGGTTCCCGGGCTAGGCCACCGTCTGCGATATCCGCTTTCACGCAGCAAATCCCCAGGGCCACGACGCTTTCGCTCGGCTATGCTGTCGGGGACATACTCGAAAACTGGGCTGAGCGGAAGCAGTACGACAAAGTCGGGAAGGAGAATCTGCGTACAGCATGTTTTCAAGTGTGCGATGATGATGTCGTCTCATTGTATTCTACCTTGTACCCGACGCGTTGCGTGTCCAGATCTTGAACTTAACACCCGAGGACCCCCCCCCCTTCGGGATCTGGCATGGGCACTGGCGTTACAACCGCCTCCGTCGACGGTTCATGCCGTATTTCCATGAGCCGGAGGCTGTCGTCCTACCTGCAAGTTCAGTGAGTCGGCGGGTGGCTCACCTCCTCAGATGCATGTGTAGAGGACTTGAATTTCACAGGCGGTGACCGCCCCATGATGCATTTTGATGTTGCTCCTGCAGCTCAGTACAAGGCGCTGCTGTTGGCTATCTTTGACGACTGATGATGGCCGCGTGACACTCATACGAGGATCGATCCCTTACCCTCTAAACAAGATGTCGAGGTTTCCCATCGCCGCGCCCCCGTACACCGAGCGGATATGCTACGATATACCTTCAACTTCCGTGCCGGCTACACAGCCAAAAACCACAGCTATACGCCAAGGAGACCGTCATCGCCGCGTTTCTAGAGTACATCCTCCTCCCCCTTCCTCCCAACCCCATTGCGAACATTATCCTTGTGGGTTGTGCTGACGGTGTACCTTGTGCAATCCAAGAAGCAAGGGAACGTGAGGAACTATACCTCGCTCGGCACAACTTCCCGGATTTGGGCAAGGACGCCCAAGGCACAACACTTCCCGGGGTAATCCGCAGGAGATTGCGAAAACTGCCCGAATATACGATCCGATATGCGGTTCGCGCCGTTAGTTCAGTGTGCACATGCGGCAACGCGACGCGCACATCGCGCGACCCATTGCCCATGCTCTAGCCTCTAGCAAGCCCACGACTGTCATTTACCGACACCACGACCGCATGTATCACCAAAAGTACCTCTTTATGCGGCGATGGTGGGCGGGTCGCGACCGCTACGGCCGCGCAGGCAGCGTGCTGCGGGATCTCCATAGCGACCCCGCAGCAACCGATGTGAGCGTGCCGCCCCAACCATAAACTTCGCACCGATGGCACAGGCTCCGTCGGACCAGCTAGGGAAAAAGTATTAAATTCAAGCCTTCTATGTTGACTAAGCTGCCTTTCTATCCGAGCGGTTTTGGCCCTAAGGAACAGTAATTTAACCTATTTTGCACCGTGGAATTCATTTTGCACCGTAGGGTGTGGTTATACCCTAGTTTCCGGTCTACTATCAGTACTTAATACTTGCGGGTGGTGTAGCTTGGGTTTGTATACTAGGGTGCAGTGCAGCATTCATCAGCGTGCATGCAGCCGCGACGCATATCCAATGCTGGATTTGGAGCATTTTGTCCAAAATGGGACAAGATGAGGTAAATCAATCACACCGCTTCCCGCGGTAACCCGTACCGTAGTTTGGATTCCGAATACACCACGGACAACACAAAGGCGTCAGGCACAGCCGCCGGCGGTGGGGCCATGCCATCCCTGCCACATGGCCCACCGAGGTCGGTCGTCGGTCAGTCCAAGAGACTGGCAAAAGGCCCGTGGGGCACGCATGGGGGGGGGGGGGGGGGGGGGGGGGCGCACTCGTAGTTAGAGGGCTTGACCGCGATGGTGCTGTCTGGGGTTCCGAATCGCCCGCGGATGCGGCGTGAGGCAAAAGCCCGCCCGCCCGTCGCCCGCAAAACGCGAGTTACAAAGGCACCAGTTATTGTTGTGGAACGCCTCGGCCCGCCAAGGCAAGGACGAGGCCTCGAACGCGGCGCGCGCTGGGCGCTTCGTTAGCACCGCGCGTCGGCCACGGCGCTACGCTGCCCGCCCGCACGCCGGGCGCGATGGCGCGGTCGCCTCGTTGGAGTCGCACATGGCGGTCGCCCAACCAACAACACAGGCGCAACAGCTCGCACGCCGGAGCGTGGAGGAACAGCTGGCTGAGCTGCATGCTGAGGTGATGCACCTCCGTGAGGGCGAGGCGGTGCAGTGCGCCGAGCAGCCAGCCCGGGCGGTACAGGACAAGGACAAGGAGCTAGCCGGCATGCGCGTCTCGCAATTTGTAAAGGGCATCGTGGACAAGGCATACACGTGCCCGTGCTGCAATAAGATGATCCCCGATGTCGCCCCGAAGAAGATCAAGAACGAACTGAGGGAATTTGCAAGGCTGCATGCTGCGGAGAGGTATGTTATCTCGAATTGTTTTGCAGCGTTTGCATATGTATTAATATGTTTCATGCTGATTGGTAATACTATGTTGCTGATTGTTTATAACTATATGCACATTGCAGGTATCTCAAGTCCCCACTGCTACACGTCGGAGCCAAGCTTAAGATACCTGATCTCCTGCACATCAACCTCCGCATCACGGCGGGGCTGTACTACTACACGGTCCAACGCCACTGCGCCACCCCAGAGGACCTGCAGGCGCTGCGGCAGTGGATGTTCGACGAGCTTGGCATCACAGTCAAAAGCAAGAAGAGACAGAACAAGGAGCAAGATGCTCTCTCTATTGGCCAGAAGAAGGAGTCCTTCATCATCGGCGCAGAGTGTGTCAAGCTGTTCGCCCTGTACGACAAGGCGTTGGAGCACGTCAGGGAGACTTACCCAACGGTGAGCGCCTCCGATGATGTGAAGGCGCAAACCGCATGGGAAACCTGCAAGCAGCTCTAGGAGCTGCTGCTCGAGCCCGTGGACCCAGCGCGCGCACCAGGCACCGCCCATCTGCCACCTCTGCACCTGCAAGAGGCTCGCGCTTAACATGTCAAGCATGTGGCAAAGAAATTCGTGCAGGCATTTGTCAATGTTGCAGGTGAGAATGACGCTGCCACCGTGTACTGCCACATTGTGCAGTGCAATATCCCTGGTTACATAAGCTAGTATGGCGACTTGCTGAATTGTGATTGCCACGGGTCGGAGACCGTAATACCGCCGTACTTGCCTACCGTCCCATCGGCACGCCGGGGCTTCCGACCGTTTGGCTGCCGGCGTCTTGCTTGCACGGCCGGCAGAACGTGCCGGCCGGTATCCTGAAGGCCGGGCCGGGGGCGGCAACAGAAAAGTTAGAATGGCATGTAGGGAGTACGACTAGCATTTCTAGTTAATTGTAAATATCAACCACCCAACCCCACCGCCATCGCACATGCACGTTGCGGCGCTCACTTGTAGAGCAGGCCGATGGGCTGCCCGCCATCGACGTCCGTGATGATGAAGGCCTCCGCCTCGGCGAGGCAGGGCAAGCAGTAAGCGGCACCGCGTTCGACGGTGCCGTGCTTGACGAGACGCTCCGGGGCCGTCAGGACGCGCCCGGTAGTCGGGGACAGCTCCAAGTCGTCCTCCTCGTCGCTCCTCTCGTACTCCCACTCCGACCCACTACCCCCCACGTCCTAGTCCTCATCCGAGGAGAGGTCCAGGAACCTGGTGCCGTCGTGGTTTGGGTAGCGGGGTTTAGTCCTGGCTGCGAGGCCGGGTCGGCTGCGGGTGGGTGCCACGCCCCTGCCGGTGCCATCCTCCCACTCGCGCATAGCCACAGAAATACCCATCCACGAAAACCGGACTAGGGGACTGTAAAACACACTAGGAGAGAATCCACTAGGCAGAAAATTGCCTAATACACGTGGCTAGGTCCCCTTACCGTTAAAGACACTTTTCCTAGGCGGAGTAAAGCAGCGGCATGGGTGCGAGGTTGAGGAATGTGGGTGGGTGGGCGTGCGCGCACTGTACATGGTCTTGAGGGCGACCACGGAGATGCCCAACTGCTTGGCCTCCGAGGCCAGAGAAGCCGCGCCAGGCAGCCGAAAGTCCCGTTTAGGGTCCATTGCGCCCCTGCGGGAGCCAGTGCTTCGGTTGGGTGCGGGGCGGTGAGTGGCTCTGAGTGAGAATGTGGCAGGGTGACGAGTGGGTTGGCATGTACATGGCGCTAGGCCGCACCCGCACGCGTGCGGTTGAGTGGGCGGAAAACGGCATTTTGGATATAACATATTCGGGCAGTTTTCGCACTACAGTACGGGTTACCGCGGGAAGCGATGTGATATTTATTATGATGATTAAACCCACCGGCTAGCCAGAAGACGTTGCTAATAGTTTATTCGTTGAGCATCCCCAACTCAAGCAAGTCCTTCTTAGTTCGTGGCTGCGTTAAACTTGACGACTCCGCCGGGTTCGCGTTGCGCCGGGGTCAGCGGTTGACATGACGTGGACGCAGTTGTTTCGTGGCTGGCTGATTCGCCATCATGTTTGCGCCACTCTGTCTTCACGACTTGGACGCTTTTACCGTACCACTTCTTTCTGACCATGGTGCCGTCCTCGTTGAACACCTCGCGACTTCCCGACGCGTCGTGGATGGCCTTCGCGTACGACAGGGGGACGGCTTCAACAAGCTTCCAAGGAAGCGTCAAGCACTTCTCCCAGCTTGTGTCAACTGGCTTCTTCCCTCCTTTTGTCTGCACGTAAAACCATAGGGGCATGAGAGGTTTGCCCTTTGCATCGGCATGGAAAGGCTCAGATACGGCCACGGTCAACGTGTCTTCGGTAGTCTCGCGCAACTTCACAAGCCCGATGACGAATCTCGACTCCCAATCACCAAGAGTTTCAGGACACTTGTCTTCCTCATGCACCTAATGATGGCCAAGACCGCGAGCTGTGTTAGTCCCGAGCTAGACGCCACGCCATTTTTGTCCCAGTTGGGACAAAATAACAAGCAAGGTAGACGAACCAAATTGTTTTGTCCCATAAAGGACAAAAATGACAAACAATGGGACTCACATCGGAGACGTCAATGACAACGAGGTTCGTGCCCTTTGCATCGCTGGGCGATGTGTTGTCATGAAGCCTCTCCTTGGCGCCGGCGTGAACTCCATGGAAGGCGCTGTCATCTTGAAGCACTTGAGCACGAACCTCGGCTTCAACGCGAGCGGCTTCGGCATTGTTGAGGTCGGCGTTGGTAGCCATCATGGGACGTGCCTCAGCGGGCGCGGTCTGCCCGTGCTCGCGCAAGAAGTCGTCAACTCCCTCTTTCCGCTGCGGCCAGAACCCGGAGAAAGCTGTTGAAGGAGCTGTTTGCATCTCATCCAAGTCGTCGAGCAGATTCTTCCTGCTCTCGCGCTCGACTGAAGAGAAGTGCCACTGGACCGCAAGGTCCGTGATGTACGACCTGTCCTTATTGAAGTCATCCAAGTACCTCTGGACCTTCAGCGCGTCGGGTTTCTTTTTGTCGCATAGAGCGTACAAAAGGGGCCGGCCCGCACGAATCTCGGGCGTCCCAATTGGCGCGTTCTTCAAGATCTGCACGGGCTCGGAAAGCGGTGTGCTGGACCACAAGGCGGTGCGCAACGAGCCGCCAGACGCGGTGGCGTCGTCACGGGTGAACTCGAATTTGTGCGGCTTACTGATGTCATGAATGTGGTCTTGGAAATGGGGCCTTAACCACTCAGAGAAGTCGAGGGAGAATGAGAGCTCAGCAATCTCCGGAGTGGGCGAGAATGCCTTCGCCACCAAGTCAAGAAAGGCCTCGATTGTGTAGGCGGAGCTGCGAGATAGCGCAAGGCTGATGCGGCTAAAGATCTTTTCAACCCGTTCGTGAGTGTGCCCGACGTGCAAGAAGACCAAATGAATGACGTCGCAGATGCCGATAGACACAAGCCAATTGCAGAGGGCCGCCACGTTCCTATTCTTGTTCTCCCTGACGGTGTTGTCCATCTGGATTCCTCAGATTCATCAGTGGGACAACACGGTTTATCATCAGTGGTACGAAACGGTTTGTCATCAGCGGTACGAAAACGGTCTGTCACCAGGGGGACAAATCGGTATGTCATCAGTGGGACAAACGGGTTTGTTATCAGTGGGACGAAACGGTATGTCATCAGTTGGACGAAATATGTCTGTCATAAGTGGGACGAAACGGTATGTCATCAGTGGGACGGAATCGGTATGTCATCAGTGGGATAAAACGGTATGTCATCAGTGGGACGAAATCGGTCTGTCATTTGTGGGACGAAACGGTCTGTCGTCAGTGGGACGAAATCGGTATATATTAGCGGGACCACAAGTACTAACAGAATCTGATATGTACAGGTCGAAGGTCCAAGCGGACATCAAAACCTACTGAGAAAGCAATAGAATTCGATGTGCTCAGATCGCTATCTGGGAGATAGGACAAGGCGTCATCTTCTGTGCCCGAGCAGCCGGCGGCGAAGAAGAGCCGTGCAGCCGCAGGTTCTGCAGCTAGAGCGGGCGCTGAAGCATCACGTATCCCCCGGAAACCGAGCCTTTTAGGAGGTAGAGTGCCGGCTTACGGCACGCACTCGCAAGGAGAGAGATCGGCCGCCGCTCTTTTGAGGGCCCGAATCGAGAGCAGCCAAGTCTTGTCAGATGCTCAAATGCAAACAGCGCAAAGGCTGATCGATTACGAAAAGTTCATGCAAGTTCACTTTCAATCATGTCCTTGCCTCTCCAATCACTTGATTTTCGTGTGTGCACCGTGATATCTGCATAGATTGAAATTATGTGTTTTGACACGTTCGAAAGGACGGGCACATGAGCCAGTTGCGCCTCAAGCTCCAAAGGAGTCCAAGGGAAAAGAAAAGGTTTCAAAGACGCTTGTGACTCCAGGTAATTGTGACTTAAAGTATCAATTCTTGCCCTCCCAATCCATTCGATTTCTCGTTAGTGAGTTATCTGACGATCCAACATGTCAATTGGCGCAGGCAACCGCGTCGGAGGCAGCCGGTAATCGGGATCCCAGGTAAGAAAATCACGATTGCCTTGATGGTGCATGGCGATACCGTGCAGTAGTAAGTTAATCGTGATGCCCACTGCAGGTGTGTTGAGTACTCTCTACTGATTATTTACAGGTTCCCCGACTTCTTTGTCTAAAGGGCCGCCTCAAGTATCGGAAACATAGCCAGCGATCGAGATCGAGCCGGAGCATGAGTCGGAGCCTGGAACTGAGCCCACAGAGCGGGTGCCCGAGCCCGAGCCAGAGCCGGAGCTTGAATCCGAGCCCACAGAGCGGGTGCCCGAGCCGGAGCCCGAGCCAGAGCCGGAGCCTGAAATAGAGCCCACTAAGCCGGAGCCCGAGCCAGAGCCGGAGCCTGAAACAGAGCCCCTGAGCCCGAGCCCAAGCTCGAGACTCCAGCGCCGACTACCGGGCAAGCGTCCGGTTCTAGCGCCTATGGCTCTCGAGCCTCTGTTGCCGAGGCTCCGAGAAGGTGGGTTCCTCAAATCCTCAGTATGTGCACCGATGAAGAGGTCTTCGGCACATAGGAAGAACGGAGGCAACGGGCGGCGGAGAAGCGCAAGCAAGCTCTCGACATCACCGGCACTCCTGGACCCGAGAGGCAGACAAAGCTGATGACAATCGCCTCTTTCAGCGACTTCTTTGACGACCGCGACGACCCCCAAGCACATGATGGGGGCTACAACAACTTCACTTCGCGGAGCTGGACTCTCAACTAGTTCAAGGATACAAGTGCTGAGGTACATATTTATTTGTACATCGAATTGCACAAGGCGAGCCTGCTGACTGGCAAAGACTTTTTCGATGATCCGAAGGGGCCACTTCTCGCGTGCCTCGGAAAGATCAAGGACGTCGAGCTGGGCTTGGACGGACGGTACGGGGTGAGTAAACCACAGCCGAAGTTTCTGAATTTGCGTGTCAATATTTCAAGTTTTAATATTCCCATGCTTGTTTCCCCAGATCTGTCTGGAACCTTATCGCTTGGGATTGTACAAGGAGATCAGAATCGACGTGGTCTTTGAGAGGTTGCTACTCCACGCAATCCAGCCGCCACTCTCCCACCAACCGCGGTTCCAGCCTTACTACGCATGGACTTTGGTCGAGCGCAACGTGCTGGCGGAGGCGCTGAGAGGTTTCGCGGATGGTACGATTCACATCGATGACTTGGCCAACATTGACAAGGATTTTGAGAACGCGCTTCCATACGTCGATACGTTTGCCGTCCCGCCGGCCTTGAATGGCTTCAGCAACACCGGTGCCGTCGACATGATCTCTTACGGCCACCTCAGAGTCGAGATTGCTTATCCAGAGGTGAAGACATATCACGGTGGCGACATCAACATATTATACGCCGACAATCAACCTCGTCACCGACAAGGATACGGGGCTACCTCACATTTTCAGCTTCCCATCCGAAAAGTTCGTCGCTGCGCCGCCGGAATTTGAATTCCGTTCCCCAAAGCTGCAAGACCGCAATATGGTGGCGCAAAGCTACAAGGTAAAAGCCTATCTTGACTTGTTGTACACCTATCCGGATCAAATGCGTAGACAAATCTAAATCAGTACTCAATGCAACTTACTGACATCCCTTTTGCATTTTTTATTCAGAGGAATCCTTCCCTATCCGCCGAGAATTTCCCAGTGTCCTCCCCAGTGGTTCACAAGGGCTCAGTGTTCTCCGAAGAGTACGAGCCCCTCGCTCTGACCATGGCCAACTTCAAGGAGCTAGTCGCAGCATTCGAAGGCGGGGAGAAGCCGAGGTTGGCGGATTCAAGTTTCTACAAGCCAGAGATCGACGTCATCATCAAGTTTCTGGGCTCTCCGGGCGCGCTTCAAGCCAACACAAACGGGAGGCGAAGCGCATGGTGAAGGAAAACGATTCGGAAATCTACGAAGCCAACAAAGGCATCCGCTTCACGTCGGACAAGATGTATATCGGCCTCTCGCCGGAAGTCTGCCGCTACATGTCTATGAAGCTCAACGAGGCGGGTCACACTGTCGTTGGAGACACGTCCATGCACAAACTCCTAGTGAGCGACCAAATCTCCCACATTCTTACTAAGCCGACCTTGAGACCAAATAGGCGTAAAGTGTGACAAAATCGTTCTGTCGTCAGTGGGTTAAAAATAGGTATGTCAACAGTGGGACGAAACAGTCTGTAATCAGTGGGACGAAACGGTATGTCATCAGTGGGACGAAACGGTCTATCATCAGTGGGACAAAACGGTTTGTCATCAGTGGGACGAAACGGTTTGTCATCAACGGGACGAAACGTTCTGTCATCAGAGGTACAATCGTTCGGAATTTTGAAATCGGTGCAATTGTTTGTGCAGAACCTTCGCAGATGTTTCGAGAGATGGTATGCACAACATGCTGCAACTTGCCCCGGTTTTAGGGCACTTCCGCAAATTAGAGTTGTGAAGGAGTTCAAGAAGTCTGAAATTCTTCAAGTTGAACTTGAGAAGATCGGCATCAAAGATGAGAAGAGCAGCGAGTTCTCAAATTTGATTGACCTTTGCTCGCGCCCACAACGGCAAGCTGCGTACATGATGAAATTTTTATCTTGTTGTTACTGCTGCTAGATTCTGACAATTGATTTGCGCAATGTTTTTGAGCCCCTTGAGCAGATTTCTGAAGCCTACCGGCATGTGGAGCTCGGGGTTCGAGAATGGGACGAAGCCATAACCAAAACGAGCGACATGTTTGTGTTCTACCGGCAAGAACTCGATAGACTCGAGCGTCTCAATTACGGCAGGAAACTTTCCCCGAAGGAAGTGAGGAAGGTTTACGAAGCAATTCGGAAGCCTATCAATGCCATCCTCGATAACAAGAAGTACGGCTTCGGCAAAGACAGAGCTCACTTCCGAGCCGCCCTCATGGAGGTAAGTTGTGACCTAACCCAGTGTCTATTGATCACATGGACTACTATCATTCCTTTCTCCGTACTGAAGTTTTGTTTTTCGACCCAGGATGTTGGCTTTGGCCCCGGTGCGCCCTGGCTTGACGAGCCGTCTCTTGCCAAGCAAAACGACAGCGCGGATCTTCCTGTGGGCCAGATGTACTTGGTGGTTGGACTGCTCAGCCAAGGCGAGCACAATGCGACCCCGAACCTCTACGAGTTGGCGGATGACATAAAGCATGCCGGCGACAAAGGCCCCATGGTTGTTACGCACACCAACGCAGAGCGGCTCGCGATGATTGAGACCTGGAGATTTCGCGATCTCTTGCGTCGAGCAAGCATCAAGGTCATGAATGCCATTGGCACGGCAAAGGGCAGGGAGGCAATCCGACTGCTGACGCCAGACGAACCGGCCAAGGAACTTGGGGAAATATCTCTCGGACCACATCATCAATTGGGATGTGGAAGACAAAGTGTCGGATCAGCAACCGGCCGCTCGCCTTGACGCCATCACCAAGTACCGAGCCAAGGTTGATGACCTCGGCCCAACAGGCTTCCCTAGAAAGTTCCAGGATTTGTTCAAAGGTCCTCATCGCTCCGGTCCTTTGATGGTCTTGCTGACCCCTCCTGCCACATGGGGGGACATGAAATCCGCCGATTGTCTCACATACACCACTACCGGTTCGAGAGCATATCGCGGCCACCAACACCAACATCAGGAGTGAGGCGTATCGCATCAAGAATCAGATGCCGGACTTGCTTGGTCATCTCATTCTTCACAGAGTTTGCTCTTCTGGCATGTGCTCCGGAGCTTATCGCGGTTTCCGCTCCGAATGTTATAATGAGCTATGGATATCGATAACACTCGTCGAAACGTGGTCCGCTTAACCGCGCTTACCACATAGTAAGCTCGAGTAATCGCATGTCTGTAGCAAGCTTAAACCCCGCTTAACGTTAAGCGCCGCAGTACTTTATTTCAGGCTAGAGGCATGTGTACGGCAGCGATGTATTGCACTGAGTACTAGAGAATAGCGTGACGAGTAGCGCCACCAGTAGTCGTAAGTCATCACTACATGGCACCAGTAGTCGCGAGTCATCACTATTCATCGCGATATCATCACTATCACTACTAAGGTACGGCGGGAGGGGCACGAGTGCAGTACTTAACGATACTCTAGAAATCACCAAGCGCGGCGGTAAGCGCCACTGCTCCGCTACTACTCGTGAGTAGTCGCGGGGGTTTAATCGTAACGGGCGGGAGCTGCAGGAATGTTCGCCACATACCTACAACGTGATAAATAGAGCGGAAATGAATTTCATGCTGGCGGCGGATGGTTTGAGGTTTTATAAAAGTAGAAGCGCCAGGATAGATGTTGCCAACCCAACAACCAATGAAAATGGAGCTTCTAATTGTAGTTACGCGCATTTAAGCGCGCTTAATCCTATCTGGCAAATTTGATAGGTGAGTGTCGATCACTTTCAGTTTTATGCAGGTGGGGTCGGACACTGTGCGAAAGTACTGAGAAATAAACCAGAAAATGTAATTACATCGGACCGCTATTGCCCGTGGCCGCCGCCGCGGCGCGGCATGCTACCGCGGCGGCCAGCTGGGGCCGCGCTGCTGGGGCTGCGCTGCCGCTGGCCTCTTCCGCCTGCCGCCGGCTTGTGGTGCTATGCCCGCTGCTTGATTGGCACTCCGACTGGAAGAGTCTAATTTGCTGGCAGTTGCCGTTTTAACCGCGCCGCTATCCCCCGTAGCAGCGACTAAGTCGCACCCATGGTCGAGCTCAACGGAGCTCGGTCATGGCGTGGACACGTTACCCGCCACGCAAGCCGCTACCGTAACTGCCACCGCCGCGGCCAATCTCCATCCCCTGTCCCCCAATGTAGCACGCCGGGTATCTGTGAAGTGCGGGTCAAGCGGGAAGGTCAACGAGCCATTATCCTTCGGATGGAAGAGAAGAGAATTAACTCAGGCGGCGGGTCCGCGGGTACTGCTCCCACCAATACCGTCAGCCCGCTCTACCACTACTGGGTAGAGACGGTGTTCCTGCCCTACACAGAGGAACTACGCCACACAAGCAAAATATTGCTGATCATTGACAACTTCAGGTGAGTAAGCTAGCTTGCACTTAGCGACTTCTACCAGCTCAAAAGATGGCATGGGAAACTTGCAATTATCATCTTACATTTAAGTATGGATTTTTATCCAACGGGCACACCAGGGTTATTGCGGCGGAGTGCGCGCTGACTGCAACCCTTAGCGCAGAAGAGAGCCCTGACAACCCCGCGCATGCAACGCTCCAAGGAGCCTTGCAGGCTGCATCATGCGGCCAGCCCGAACCCAAGCTACCCAAGAAGGTGACGCCAACAACTTTGCAGAGGGCTGGCGCTGCCTTGGAGACAACAGCGAAGGCAGAAGAAAAAAAGGAGCAGCAAGTAAACAAGGCAGAGGAGGTGGCGAACGCCATGTGCCGCAAGACACCGTTAGCCGAAGCCGTAGCTGAAGTTGAGCTAAGTGCGCTAGGTGCCCACGTCAAGGTTGCGGACGCTAAGATTGCCGCAGGGCAAGATTCAAGTGCGCGCGAGCGCCAAGATGCGCGTGACGAAATGAGCGTTTTTGATAGCAGCGAAAGTGAGGAAGGCGAGGAGGAATAGAGGAGGAGGAAAGGGAGGATGGGGAACAGGGCGAGGACGAGCTGAACCCTGCCTACATAGATGAGGACGACGAGTGGTTGAACTGGTAACAAGTAGGTGCTATGAATTTGTAGGGTTCAGCCCCCCCCCCCCCCCCCCCCCCCCCCCCCCCCGCCCCGAGATCCCGCCCTCGTCCGCCTTCATCACCCACTCATCAAGCGTCTTCCAGCCCAGCATACGGACTCGCGGACTCAGAACCGGAGGGGGGGGGGGGGGGGGCAGTACCAAGGCGGATAGAGCGGCGGGCACAGCAAAAAGGGCGGGCTCGGCGGAGATGTCGAAAGTGTTGAAAGATAGGGCCGCCCGTGTTACTGCACCCCTGCCTGACTCACACGGCTAGCCAATAGACATGCAACCCTTACACGAGCACCATTGACCACGCCCGACCGCTCACACCTAGGGCAACTTTAGCGCTTGGATCGGTGGGGTTTGTGCCATTGCAGCTGTTGTACAAGCCATCTTGGGTCCTGTGGCAGGGCAAGTGGTGGCAGGAAGCCAAAAATGTGTTGAAGATAGGGTCGTTTCTCGCTATATGGCATCACCTATGAATCGGCACCTCCACAGAGCCATCGTTTTTAGTATCGGGATTGTCAGCGTTAGTGACAGTGTTTCGGCAAGTATTAGTTATTTCACCCGCCGCTATGCGGTACCGGCAGCGGAACGACCAAATCCCAAGTGCATTATATACCGGCGCCTTAAATGTTGCCTGAATTTCAAATGGAATTCTTGAGTTTCAAATAGGATTGCTGTCTTGACTGCTGAACCTGCGCTGACGTTTGCGCCAATTTCGGCCCCCGACCGTGTAGAACCGCCGGCGCGATATTTTCGGCAGAACCAGACTCAGAATTGAAATACTGTCCTCGCATTATTTGAATATGTCTGAGAATCGCCCACTGCAAGACAATGTACTGTACGGAAACACGTGATACGCATCGGAAACATCAAACATGCACCTGGAATAATACCCACCCATACATGTACTTCATATATACAACCTGTTGTTGACAGATAGTCGGAAACGTACTGCGGCTGTCATCAATCGTGTCATGTGTTTCACGCGGCCAACTCTTGGGACATGCCACAGGAAGACATTTGTCTGATTTTCATCGGCAGAGGGTATCCAGATACTGGTGTGAATTATAAAAAGCCAGCAGTTAAAAGTACACCGCTTAACGCATAGATGTCGCTATATGTACCTGCTAGCTGGACTCGTACCGATACTAGGACGCCGCCCGATATCGATAGGAGTGCAGCGCGGTATACCGGTACTCGGCTGCCCGCGGGATGCAATTCAAAAGATCCGAGCATGTCATATACCCGCGGGCAACCGCATATACAGCCATCTGGCCGGTACACGGGCAGCCGAGTACCGGTATACCGCGCTGTACTCGTATCGATATCGGGCAGCCGAGTATCAGGACGAGTATAGCTAACAATAATTCAAT